>CAUJNA010001746.1:424254-604254 GCA_963377175.1 Effrenium voratum | reverse complement strand
TCCTGTACTTCCGGCCTTGAGCACTGGCGCCAGCTGGCTGGGATCCTGGCCCTGCGGTTGCTCCCCAACTTGGGGTGCTTTCCTTTTGTTTTCCCTTCAATCCAACCCAACAAGAGACCCTCAACTAAAAGACACACGTCCTGATCGGTCGAGTTTACACCCCCAATTGTGGCGCTTGGCAAAACCCCCAAAGCAGGCTGTGAATGGAACCCTGTCCCTTGCACAAAAAAACGAATGTGCGAAGACCATGACATCCTCAGCTTTATCTCCTAAACAACATGCTTGATTCTGGTCCCTGTTTAGTGGACTTGAACCAGCAAAACCAATCTTAAATACATCCCAAAATGGCTTGGCTTTACCCTTGACACGGGACCCTTTGCCGGACACGGGGATTTGTGCGCACCAATTTTGGGTGTTCCAAGCATTGGAATTTGCAGCCAACAAACTGCACAATTGCCCGAGTAAAGGGGCATAGGGCTCCAACTTGTTGATTACGTACAATGTT
This sequence comes from Effrenium voratum, assembly GCA_963377175.1. Classification (NCBI taxonomy): domain Eukaryota; class Dinophyceae; order Suessiales; family Symbiodiniaceae; genus Effrenium; species Effrenium voratum. The sequence goes on along the minus strand of CAUJNA010001746.1, from coordinate 603,749 downwards.
GGACTTAAACCCAGGGGGTGATTCTTTTGAAAGGGGGGCCAGCATTTCGTCTATGGGGCAAACATAAAATGGAACTCTAGATGGGTATCTCTCAACCTAGGAATCCCCTCAATGCGGTGCCACTGCCTCTTCGCGCCATGTCCCGCTACCGAAGAAACAACAACTTAGAGCAACTGGACGCGTAGGGCCGTCTTTTGACTCACCCATTTTTCGTTTCTCAGCGGTTTTCGAATGGCCTGGGCAGCCTTAAAATGAGGGTCCGCTGAAAAAAGCCAAGCGGTGGTGAAACAACACTTCTTCCACCCCATCTCCCACTAGTTCCTATGTTCAAATTGCTGACTCATTCAACGGTCCGAGCATCTGAGCATGTGTTCTTGTTGCAATGTTGCTTCTTGTTTTGCTCCGGAAGCGAAACTCGCTTGGATGCTCAAAAAGTTTCGCAAGCAGGTCAGAACCATTGTTGTTTCGTAGGGACACTCCATATTCCCAGTTAATGTTGACCACATATTAATTAACCCCAGTTTATTAATATGGGGGGGGTTCCCTCCAAAATTGATAACTCCCCACTCAACCCAGAGACACGTGTTTATGCACAAGGTGTTGAGTTACACCAAGCTTTTACCCAGGAAGTCCACAACGCAATATCGTACCTAGCGTAAAGCAAGGCCTTGCGACAATCCAGCTTAACCGTGTCGTTGGCAGGTTTGGGCTAGGCGGCTTGTTCAAAACACATGGTTCAAGGATTTTTCCATGCAAGGGCCCGGGAAACCTACCTGCCCAACGGGGAAACATATATCAACCCATGCAACGGTATATTTACTTTGAACTGGGGACGCGGGAAATTAAATATCTCACGTTTTGCCAAAAAGCCGGAAATAGGGATTGAATCCCCACGTAAAGGACCATCACGGGATTCTGATCGTTTTGGCAGTTCTGGGGCGACTCACCAATTGAGTGGATTGGTCAGAAATTCAAACTTATTGTTTCGATTGTCACGCAAGTTGTCTTCCCAACAAATATAGCTTTCCAATCCTTGGCATGTAAGCATAAAACTCTGTTTGTTGCAGCCACCCGCTAAGCGTGAAGAGAATCAGCAAACGTAAAAAAGCTGAACATGCCTGGAGCAGTGCCACGGTGCAGCTGTTAAACTGGGGGGCCTAGTCCATAGGCGTTGGCTCTGATTTTCCGAATCGCCGGAGCGTCTTTTTCTGGAATCAGAAAGAGTTTGGACTTGTTGTGTCTTCCACAAAAAAGAACCCAAAACGGTTCAAATGGAGCCCAGCAAACCATCATGTTCAAAGGACTCTGCTTCTGGTTTGCCTCCTTTGGGGGTCCATGTTGCAGGGGGTAAAGTCCGGCAACTGAATCCAACTCAGTCAAGTTTCCATACAATCCACGACGGCAACGCTGAATCTTGTCTCAAGGATATTTAGTCCTCCCAGCGGACTGTGGGCAGACCGCCACCGAACAATTGTGTTTTTGTGTTTACTTCATTTTGGGATTCGGAAGCCCCGGCCACTAGCCATAGTGCATGAAAACCTCCTGGTTTCTTGCACCCCAGCTCATTCGCTCGTCCCCGCAAACCAGCCGGGCCAGCAATGTGCCAGTACGCCCCTGGAAAAACAATAACATATTTTCAGCAGTGACAGATTCCCTTTACAACCAAAACGGGAAAATAACACATATTTGTTTCAGCGAACGGACGTTTTGTGTACCCCTTCACCTGGTTTTTAAGGGACACCTAAAGAGAAACCAGCTAAAAACCGATTTGTTTCGATCAACTGGAAGCATCACCGCCCACCAAGGGCCAAGCGCTCGCTTGCGAGCGAGTTGCGCCTTGGCCATGGCGGTCCAAAGGCTTTGCACCTCTGCCAGCGGGCTGACGTTGCCCATGCTCACGAAATGCACCTCGAGCGGGAAAAGTTGTTATAATCAAAACCCGGTAGTAGCATGGTCGCAGTCCCAGAACCATCTGAAGGCGGCCGCACCCATTGATGGCTGAGAATGTCCCTTACTACCCTCCAATTACCCGGGATTTGATTGTGACTCGGTTGAAGGAGCCGATAAGTGGGCGCTGAACACCCAAGTCGACAGTGCTGGGCTGCGCAAACTGATCTGCGAAAAGCTTCGCTTGTGCAAAAAAGGAAGCCTCCCCCCAAAAAAAACGAAACACCTCAGGAACCAAACGGCTGGGAACCCCCAAGAAACCACGGTATGGCAAGCAACTTTTTGGGTGTTTTGGTTGGGCGCACTTTGGCTTGTTTCGCTTCTGGCAGGTAAAAAGGGCTAAGTGAACATGAGGCCGACATAGTGTTGAAATCAATTGTCTCACCTCGCTGGGTGAGCTTTTAAACAGGTACCCATGATTGAAGTTTTGCGGGTTTAAAGGGACACCACAAGGAAAATTAGCAATTTTGGCCTAGAAACAGACACACCCTATTCTCACCTTACCCCTAAATGGTTTGGATTGATTTGGAGGTAGCTTCCCATTCACCCTCAGCGCCAGAAATTCCCATCAAGCCAATGCAAAAAGGGTCACCTGGACAGCGGTCCCCATGTTTCCCCTATTAGTTTTAAACATCACGGGCCATTTGAAGTGAACTCGTTGCGTGATGGGGCAAATAAATGGAGAAGCCTCAGCTCAAAAAGGGACTGGATTGTGGCTTGGAGGTGTGAAGAGGCTTCCACAACTACCCACAAAAACCAGGGGCTTAAATCCCACCAATCGAACCCAAAATGAACAGAACCAACAAAACAACATAAAAAGTCATGCCGAAAACAGTGACGTCTCTCAACCCCATTGCTTTTCTCCCCTTAATATTAACGGGAGGAACCCGAAAATTGTGGAGATTCCGATTCAACTGGGGGGTCTCCTTGTTCCATAAACGAATTGACATGTTGTAGCTGCTTTCCATCCACAATTGCTCTCGAGCGTTTTTGTCTCGCTTCGAGCAGAAGTCAATTCGGCAGTTTCATATTCTTTCTTTGACGTAAGTTTGGGAAGAGTCCTCAACGACATGAGCGCAACAAACGTGCAAAACGAGCGCACATCAGTGCAACAAAAGCGCAAAGGAGCACAACTTCAAAAGATGCTAGGGCCGCTGAGGAACCCAGTTTTGCTAGCATCTTCTGAAGTTGTGCTCCTTTGCACTTTTGTTGCGCCGATGGGCGCTCGTTTTGCACGTTTGTGGGACTGGGTTCCTCAGCGGCATGATTGCTGCCGGCTCGAGCGATTCTTGTTGAATCGCAGATCTATTTTAGAAGTTCTCACGAGCAGACTTCGTAGCAATTCAACAATGTATCAATGGAGGCCGCAGGGTGCCGGGGTTGGTTTCCCTTTAAAACTCACCAAAAGGGGTACCCGAACAAAACAACAACCATCTTATGAAACCAGGAATAAACCTTGAGTTTCTGGGTTCAATTGCAATGGCTTCATGGGCCCAAAAGTTGGCACCCTGCGCCTTAAATAAGACAAACCAATAGGCCTCTGTCCTTCTTCGTGTGAGGGCACCCCTTCTTTGTGGCTTTTGAAGGGAGAACAACAGCACAACTACAACTGTTGCTTTCCGTTCTGGAGGTGTCTCCTAAACGAAGAGCCACCAAGATGAAGCTTTAATGTGGGTTTGTCTTTTTGGGGCGTACCACTTCTTGGTTTCAAAGGAACACCACATGAAACATCGTTGCGCCAACTTGGGAGGGGGTCCCATAAACAAAACACGAGCCACCCATATGGTCTGAATCCTAGGTCAAACCTCACCGCCTGAGTGCCCGAGCGCCCTCGTCGAAGTCCGCCGGTGCCAGGCGAAGGAAGCGCTGGTTCATCCAGGTCTGCGTCATGCCTGGTCTGTCGGAATGAAGTAATAGAGCGGATAGAATCAATTGAATATGCATATGTACATGTAGTACTGTACATATACATATGTATATATTTTATGTATATACATATGCGCATGTATGTATATATACATATATATATATATGTATGTTACATTTATATATATATATATAGGAGACACAGGCTGAATATGCAGCCATCGCCAGAGGCAGGATTGTTTTCCAGCCGGGAATTTCAAGGGTTTTGGGAACGAGCTGTTGGCATCAGTTCCCTTAAAGTAAACCGCCAGTCGGATGGTTCAGCTTGGGGTGAGTTTAACTCATCAACTGAGAACTAGCCAGAAAGTTAGGACCATTTATTCTGGGCTGCAACCCCAGCACGAAACGTTGCTAGACCCTGTTGCAGGTTTGGCGGAAAACCTTGTTTACAGGTCCTGGCGGGGCCTTTGGGAGGCAAACTCGCATTGTATCGGATTCCCTGAAACAAATCAAAACTGAAAAGCTTTCATCAACCGAAATAAAAACAAGGCTGGTGGAACGCCTCGCCGCCGTGGAAGGCAAGCGAAACCACATTACAAGAACATCAACTGACATCGCCCGTCCCCTACGCCTGCCACGTTCTCTCTCGCAGCCAGTGATTCAGCAAAATGCATTTTATATGGGTTTTCGCAGGGCAGATTCCCAAAAAGAAGTATTTCGCCTAGGCGAAACAAACGTTTAGCATCCCCTCCTCAAACGTCGAAAAGTTTTCGGACCTGTTTGCGCGCAGATATGACATGATACGCTTGAGCGGGTGTGCCTATCATGTGCCAGCATGTGCGCACTTATGACACGATGCGCGTTAGCGGGTGTGCTTATAATGTGCCAGCATGTGTGCACTTACAACATGATACGCTGGAGCGGGCGTGCTTCACATTTGGCCAGCATGCGTGCAGATATAACATGACGCGCTTGAGCCGGTGTGCTTACCATGTGCCAGCATGTGTGCACTTCTGACATGATGAGCGGGTGTGCTTATCATGTGCCAGCATGTGTGCACTTATGACGCGATGCGCGTGAGCGGGTGTGCTTATAATGTGCCAGCATGTGTGCACTTACAACATGATACGCTGGAGCGGGTGTGCTTAACATTTGGCCAGCATGCGCGCAGATATAACATGACGCGCTTGAGCCGGTGTGCTTATCATGTGTCAGCATGTGTGCACTTCTGACATGATGAGCGGGTGTGCTTATCATGTGCCAGCATGTGTGCACTTATGACGCGATGCGCGTGAGCGGGTGCGCTTAACATTTGGCCAGCATGCGCGCAGATATAACAGGATGCGCTTGAGCGGGTGTGCATATCATGTGCCAGCATGTGTGCACTTCTGACATGATGAGCGGGTGTGCTTATCATGTGCCAGCATGTGTGCACTTATAACGCGATGCGCGTGAGCGGGTGTGCTTATCATGTGCCAGCACGTGTGCACTTATGACACGATGCGCGTGAGCGGATGTGCTTATCATGTGCCAGCATGTGCGCACTTATGACCCGATGCGCGTGAGCGGCTGTGCTTATCATCTGCCACATGTGTGCACTTATGACACGATGCGCATGAGCGGCTGCGCTTATCATCTGCCAGCATGTGTGCACTTATGACACCATGCGCGTGAGCGGGTGTGCTTAACATTTGGCCAGCATGCGCGCAGATATGACGTGATACGCATGAGCGGGTGTGCCAAAAGTGAAGACAGTTGCACGGCGGCGAGGAGTCCCACCCTGCAAAAACAACTCTGAAGGACCTTTATCTGGAAGCTTGTTTTGGTTGCCCAGAACATATGTGCCCAGACATGAGTTGCCAATGGCTGAGACACCCAAACATGCATTTTGGCAAACGGATTTCCTCAGAAACTAGCCAGTCCTCTCTACACGGGCTGAAAAAGCTGGCCCCAGCTCCAATTTGCATTTTTGAGACTCCTTCACGGTAAGCCGAAAAAACCCGCAACCGTACAGCTGCAAATCAAGGGTCCCAGGTCCAACTTCAGACAGCCAAGCATACATTTGGCTTCGAGTCAAAAATAGGTACTCAAAATAAACCCGGTAAATGGAAACATGGACTAACATATGCGGTCCCCTGGTGGCTTCATTTTGACCCATGCCCATTTGAAGGCCAGAGCCCTTTCTTCAAGGAGTCCTTTCTGTCACGCCCGAACAAGCGATCCGAGAACAGATCGCCAGCACGCCGAAGCCACGTACAGATGCTACAGCAACTTACAATTCCCATGTTGCAGTGCCTGAAAATTGCAAATCAATTGGCGGATTGGCTCAAATCAAACAGCATCATACAAAAACCAGCGTTCTGGAACCAACAGCGTTCTCAAAAAAACCGCGCGTTCTGGAGCCATGTTCCGTTCCACCGGCTTTCGCTTCCGAAGGTGGGCTTCGTGTGCCCTTGGCAGCCAGCTGCGATCGCCGCGCCTGCAACACATGCCACGCCTGTGCGGCACAGACGGCTGGTGCTGACGTCCAGCTGCAACCCGTCCAGCTTGCTGCTCTTTGCTTAGACTGGCTTCTGAACCTGGGTTTAACTCTTTCACTGGAAAACGGGGTATGCACACCCAAAAACCAAGGGGTTCTACACACCGTCTGTGCCCCACAATGATCGAAGCGCGATTCAAATTCTTACGGGAGCATCCTGCATCTTGAGTTTGCATGGACAGTTGACCGGATGTTCATGAAGACATGCATCCGAATTAAAGTACCATGTTTGGAGGGCATTTACATGTTTCTATAAGTTTCAATGCTGTTTGCATCCTCGGAGTAGACTGAAGAGTAGACTGAACATGGCTTTCACCTTGGGGTTTGGGTGCTGCTCCAATGCTTCTGCTGACTTCCAATTGTTGCATTACTGAAGCCATCAAAGGCCAGCGGGAAGAATGCGTCACATGGGCTTGCCGTGTGACACCCAGAAAAAAGTTGACTACACGGGTAAACATCAGCAAGAAGTCGGTTGCCTTTCAACTTGAAACTGCTTCTTTTTTTCTCTGCAAATAGACCCTGTAAAAGTAGTGGTCCGTTCGTCTCCGACAAAACACAGCTCAGCAAGACCTGGTTACAGATCGCAAGCAAGCCTCATGGGGAACATTATCCCCGGCAAAAAATCGCGGAATAAGAACTCTTGACCCCAGAATGCTAATTCGATTTTCCGTTGGGTTGCCAGAGTTGCCGCAAAAGGTATCACCAATTGTGTGACTCCAACAGTCAAACTGCTATCTGTGCCCGACAAGCTTAAGAGCTACGTCTACACCGCCAATGAACCCAGCCCCAAAGCTCAAGCACTTCGATAGGCGATGAATCAAAGCGCTTCTCATGAAACGCGGCTCGGATGCGGTTTGCGCCTGGCATGAGGATCCAACTCATGTTTTGCATATTTGGGTGCGCTAAACACCCCCCCGGCACAAAGGTCGGCACTCTAAACAAAAAGGAGCATTAAGCAACTCACTGGAGGTCTGGGTTGAATCAGGGGTCCCCAAGCACGGGACCAACATCATGGCGAGCATTTCACCCGGTGAGCTATGATCCCCCTGTTGCCCTGTCGCCATTCTGGGGATAGAAAGCGGCCTGGCACAACGGAGGTAAACTGAGAGACTGTGCCCGTAAAACTAAGTAGGAACCAAGCCCCATGGCAACAACACCGGTGGCCAATCAATTGAGCGCACGACATAATACTTGAACCTCGAGCCAATAGCATGCTGCTAGCACAAGGTAGACTTAGCACCAGGGAAGCTGGGTTTGAGCCTACCTTGGGATAGTCCAATGGATCCCTGCCGCACCCAAAAAGTGTTGGGAAGCCCAAAAAGTCCCTCAAAAAATACACTCAAAACCGCCGGACGCGAAGGCCCAAGGCAGGGTGGTTTGGCACCCAGGACACGACAATGCCCAGGAGCAGCAAGAGCATGAGCACGCCGAAGCCGATCGTAAACTGTGGATCCACCTTTCTGGAGGTTCGCTGACCCATAACTGTCAAGGGAGCAAATAGGGATCCCCCCAAACAAAAATGATGGCTTTCGTGTTGGTCTTCTTTAAAACCAAGCCAAAACGGGGTACATCAAAAAAAGACGAAGCGAACTATATCAAAACACAGGGCGGCATACTGCGGAACTTGGAATCATATTGGCCCCAGAGTAAGCAGAACCACTGGTTGATGTTGAGGGCTGATCGGGGTCCCCTTTTAGTGGGGATTCAGACCACGTTTGGAGGGAACACACCCCTGTTAATAGGACAGGTTTATGAAATCCGAGGTCACCATTAAGAAGGAGGAGACCCAAAATAGGCAGTGCCACTTTGGATCCCTTTGAAAAAGACAAAACAAAGCATATACTCTCAAATGAAGACAGGAACTGGGCGTGCCTGTTTCTCAGAGTGGAACGTTGGTTAGGTAAGTGACATAAGTGTCAAAGGGAAGTTCTAGGGACAACAAAAACATTTATTATGGGTTCCCCTATTTTGAAATATGCCCGCTGGATGCTAACAGGCACGGCGGCAGCCTTCCTTTTGTCAGCTCTAATCATATAAATGGGGAGGGGGCCTTGTCCCCTGATAAACCCTAAAAACCATAGTTTGTTGCGCCAACATTGTCATGCAGGTTTGTATAGCGCTTGCCATACACCCCGTGAAACCTAAATCATAGAACCACCTGCTGAATTGGCCATTGGATTTGGGGCCTGCACATTTAAGTCATGCCCGTATGGAAGCTGACGATTAAAGGCTTCAAAAATCTTTGGGGGGAAGCTCCAGAACGGCCACCTCCATGAGTGTTGGTAACCATGGTTTGAAAGGTTCTACCAAAACCAATGTAAAGAATTGACGGGGCAACCGCCAGACATTATGTTTGGGACTGTCCACCCGCGTTGTCCCCAAAATAGGGTACGGTTACGGAACACAATCCAGGTTTCCCTGTGGTGTCCCTATTGAAAAAACCTTTACACACCCAAAATAAGGGAGTTGCGTCTACTTCGGAAATCGCTTGAAGATGACCTACCCACCAAATTGGCCATGCTCATCCAACCATTTTGACGGACATGGGGCCTACGTTTTGCACGGCTTCCCCCAGAGAAAAATACAGTACAAAAAACAGACAATGGGCTGCTCCAAGCTGTGCGAGCCTAAGGTTCTGTGTTTGTTGTCCCCTTTTTTTCTCGTTTTGTTTTTCTTCTGGGGATACCAAAAATGAACTCTCATTTTGACAAGCCCAGAGTAGTGCGAAAGGGGAACAGGGGAAATGTAACCTTGCAGCGCCATTGCAGTGCTGGTTGGCGGGCCGTGCTTGGAAGATGTGTATGGCCGTGCCAAGTAAACAGATGCAACTGATGCGCAGCAGGGCCAGGGAGCTAAAATCATCGTGGCAAGACATGAGAAGTGCCTCTTGAGCCTGGTGTCGCGAGTCCCCATTTTCCTTCTGAGACGCAACGTGAAAGGCCAACTGCCTGAAGGCTTGTTGGCAGGGACATCAGCAGGATTGGGGCATCCAGTCATCCTCTTGAACGTGCTTGAACCACGGTCAATTGCTTGTCAAATTTAAGCCAACCTGCTTTGGATCTTTCAATGGATCCGAGGGTATGACTGCTTAGACCAACACCATCTCGGCAATAATCCTCTTCTGGACGCTTAAGGAATGACAGCACGTGGTGGCCAAACTCGAGTCAAAGCACATGCCAAGGGGCGACTGGAAATGGCCTTCCCGAAAAATTACCTTGTCACAACCCTGAATGACCTTCACAATAACTGCAACGACGACACTGACGACGACAAGAACGACACGGACAACGACGACCACTACTACAGCAGTGACCCAAAAAAGGCGCTGGCTGCGCCTGGAAGTACTCAAAGCTCAAAGCCACGAAGACGGCGAGCCTAATGAACGACTTGCGCGCATTGGTCTGATTCCACAAGCTCTCAGGATCACGGGCAAGTGCGGCTGCAAAACGAGAATGCAGCTGCGTTCCATGCAAGTTAAGCAACAAAGATTTCGATGAGAGGCCACACCTTCAAACAGCAACGTGAAGCAGGGGGGCTTGCGGCTGGCAAAGGTTTTTGGCATACCTGTCTGACCCTCATTATTGCTCAAACTCTAAACCACAGCTGACTGCTTAGCACGCAGGAGGCTCATACCAAATACGGGTTCATAGGTTCAGCAATTGACTGAGTCATGATCTTGACACGCAAATCTGTCAGAAGGCCTCGGACTCAGCTGCAAGCCAAACTTAGATGGCATGCCTTCACATGGGATTGCGCTTCTTTGGGGGCACCCTTTTCCGGAAATTTTAAGAGAAGCCAAAAGAAAAACCGGCACTTTGGGGGGCCCTCTTCTTTGGCACGCGTCCACGTGCGCTCCGACCACGCCAGGCGCGTTTCGATCTTCATTCTGGACTGAGAGCTCTGCTTTCACAAAAACGCTTTGTTCGCCGACCAAGTTGCACGCCCTGAGGGCGGCGAGGCCTAGTTGGTTGCAGGCAACGCGCTGGGGCCTTGCAAGCGCGCGAGCACAAAAGGCGCAACATAAAAGTCGCGCCGCTGATGGGAGGGTTGTTCCCTAAGAACTTCTTCAAGAAGCTGATGGGCAACTGATGGTTGTGTTTTGCCAGAGAGACTGCGTCTGTAGAAGCTGACGTACCTCCACTCACATGCGAGTTACAGCAAATCTGGCAATTCTTGCCTGGACGAAGGCGCCGCCGCGGGTGGGTGTTGTCAGCCTGTCGCTTTAGTTATGTTGACTTGCAAAACAAACAAGAACGTTCATTTTCGAAGACCACAGGCACGCGTGACATACGTGGGAAAGGGAATCCCGCTGCTGCTGACTTGCCCGCAAATTGCTGCGAAACATGTCGCAGCGCAACTGTTGCTGAAGCCTCACACCTGCCGAGTTATCATGTGGGAGCTTGCACCACATTGGACTTTTGCCGGCATGGTTTCGGTCCGGCAAAAACTCACTTCCTGAGTAGATTGGCCAAACAAACCAAAAAACAAATGTTGTTTACCACAAAAACGGTCTTCCCAAAAAGTTAAAAGTTCAGGAACTCAGGGAGCGAGAAAATATGGTGTCACTGTTTGCAGGTGCAACTCCCAAGTCTCCATCCCTCCTTCCCCGATGTTTAATCGCCTAAATATGACCCTCACTGCCAAGGAGTGGGTATCCAAAAGCTACCAGAATTCGTTGTGATGCGCAGGCATCGCACTGAATAGGTGTGGATTTGCGGGTACCCTTTTTGGGGTTCGGTTAAAGAGAAAATAGGACAATCAGCATTCTGGTGTCCGAACCCCATGTTGCCACCTAGCCAAATACTCACACTCCAAGACTTGAGGACAAGCGGCACTTGCCAAGACCAAAGCAGCGTGCAAGACTGCCAGTTTCTATTTCGAGTCCACGCCTTTTTCAAGATTGCCTCAACCATGGCAGAGTGAAAGGAGACGGACAGCACCGCGATTTCGGGATTGATCAGTTGCTGGTGAATCAATTTCCTCTCTCATCTCTGGCTTTGGAACAGCGGAAACATGAACATCAATGTGCTTTTTCAATGAAAGATGACCGCGGACACCAGGGAAACTGGGTCCTTTCCCAATGAGATCACTGCTTGGCACAAGACTGCAGGTGCACCAAAACTTGGGAGTTTGTTTTGGGCATGGTGCTAAAAAACAAACAGACGCACTGACAATCCAACCCCTTGTCTCTCAAAAACCTGGGCAGACCCAAGCGCGAGGCACGCTCACCTCCCGTGCCGAGGGCGTGGCATCAGAAACCGGCCAATGATCACAGAGGCCGTGTTCTGGCAATGCGCGGAACACGAGGAATGCCAAATCGCTTCAACACAACTTCACTCTTTGGCAATCGCCATCTTCTCCAGAGAAGCGATTTGGAATGCCATCTTCTTCTCCAATTCACAATATTCCAGATTTGCTTTTGGTTGGTGTTCCAGGAGATTCAGCCATATGGGCCACATGGGTTTTATTTTTGAGGGAATTTGCTGGCTTCCCTTTGTGAACCACCCCAAGAAGGGTACCCCCAAGAACCTGCGAAGTCTACTTCTACATTGTGCGGAGGGGCACCAAATAAATGGTATGTATTCTGTTGGATTCCCGAAGAACCTCTAAAAAGAGTACCAGGGTAACCGCAAAACAACACAGACTGCAAAAAGCAAATGGCAGGGGAGCCGGTGGAATTGAAAGGCAGCAGCATGTGAGATAGCATCCAAAACAAAGGGGACCCAGGTCTATTTTACTTTCTAATCTTCAAGAGCAAAGGGAAACAAGGTTATTGTAGCCAAAGGCCAAATATGCCGCCCCACGCACTCACTCACCCACTCGCTCGCTCGCTCACTCACCCACCCACCCACCCACCCACTCATTCTCTCACTCTTTCACTACAGACACACACACACACACGCAAACATCAAATGCATATCATTGAAGCGAAACACTGCATTGTTTGGGTGAAATGGCTGAAGAAAAACAAGCTCATTGTTTGTTTATCACGCAAACCATCTTGCCAACAAATCCACAGTTGAGTCAAAGTAGCAAGCACCACTCCCCCACGTTTCGTCATCCCCTTCCTTTTCCACGGAAAGGGAGTTGTGCCATCTAGTTTCATCCCGGTGTAGCTGGGTCCGTTGCAGTAACATCCCAAAAGTATCCTCTATATGGTGGTGGGAAACAACCAGATCTATTAATTTCAAGAAACCTTCAAAATGGGGTTCATCAGCCGACGCCTGGCGGGACATGAGGTAGCCAATGGCGCAACAAAGCAGCAGGCCGCCCAAAAAGGCGGCCCACCTGGCCAGCGACAGTGGGAGTTCAGGGAAAATGTAACATGAAGGTCAGAATCATGAGGGGTGGACCAAACAGCCAGGTAACTACGTCACACGGTGCGTTGTGATGCCAAAGCGGAAATCCCCAAATCTACTTTGTCACCAAGGTTTTTCTCTTTGTGTTTCTACATCTGTCTGCAAGCCAAAGGCTTCAACATAAGACATTGTGCACAGGGTGGGCATGAACCAGTCACTCGAAGGCAAACTGTATTCTGTGCAGCCCCACTAAAGATGAGGACGGAAAATACCAAACCAAAACAATGAACCAAGAATAGTGAAGTAGGGGTTGGGCGATTCAGCCTCCTGTTTCAACATGCAACTAAACACCCAACAATTCAACATTCAGTCCTTCCACTTTTAAGGGGGCCGAATTAGGTTCGGCTTGCTTTTGACATGTCATGACTCTCAAATCCCCATAGTACAACAGGAAAACAAAAACATACCACGAAACAAAGACAACAAACACACATACAACCTTGAATGTTTGGAGTTGGGAGGTGCTATGCCCGTGAACGGGACAAGTCGCTACGTGGAAGACCAGTTTCCGCTGAGCTCCCGCCATCGGAATAGGAAACAACCGCAACAGATAGCAACAGCATCTCAAAGCCTGAAATAAGCGATGCTCCAAACCACTGGAACCCACACAAAAGCAGCGTTGTAGAGGAAATCCTGAGGTGTGGGACCTTTGTCTTGGATTTTACCATGGACCCCCCCGCCCCGCCCCCCATCTCGTTAGGATCAACTTTGCCGGCGCAGCGGAGGATGCACCTGGCACGGGCGTCCAGAAGCATCTTTGGCCCCCTATGTTCAACTAAAACCAGGGGAAGCTCAATGGGCTAAGGATTGGCCATTGAATTCGGTCACACTTCCCTGAGCAAAAACTTATTCAATTCTGTAGGTCTAGGGGCTAAGGTCACATCAAAGACCAGCCGTGTAACATGGTTTGAAATCCCCCAAACAAAATATGAAGTCCAGAAACTCAGGGAGTGAGACAAGCACAAAGTCCTGTGACCCCTTGACCATGCGCCTGTCTGAAAGCCCCCGCAAAAGCTCTTGGGACCTGAACAATCGAAGATCCCAGTTTAACGTTAGCTGGGCCCTAGACTACCAACCATCAAAAGCTTCAGCGCGGATGCATTTGGGCCAGCAGGGTTGTAGATGTATCCTGAACCCGAGGCAACCTGGCGGTTGAAAACAGGTTGAGGGTTAAACAGAATTAGGAAGCCGCAAGAAAAGGCGCGGTTTCCTTTTGGTTTCCACTTCAAGCCGTGCCAACATGATTGCGGGAAATAATCCCTTCAGTGATACCAAAGAGGACATTGCCATGAAGACTTTGTCACGTTGAAGGGAATTCCCTCTGTACAGCTCTAGAAGCCTTGTTTTCCAAACCATGTATGCGTCAAAGTGGAGGTCCTCGGAAGACACCCGCTGTTCCCAGAATCTGCTGTCAGAGGTCGGGAACTTCTTGTTTTTCGGCCACGGAAATTTTTGTTCGCCATGTGCCACGTGAAGGCCTGCCTCGTTAAGGGAAAGTCATCAAAGAACATGGAAAGTCTAATGGAAGTCTAATGGAAGCCATTAGAATCAAAGAACATCTCATGCCCCGATTTGGTGACTCAATGGCCCAAGGCCATTCACGCCTAGCGCTATAGCTTCGTTTACACTCAATGCTTCCCAAGAAACGGTTCTCAATCTTGAGGCAGACCTAAGTTTTCATTTGCTGAAGCCCCTGGAAAAAGAACAACATATTGCCAGTAGTGACAGATCCCCTTTAAAACCAAAAGGGGAAAGCAAATTCTTGCAACTGGAAGATGGAAGTAAAGGGACTGAATAACCTTAAAACTAAGCAGATGGAGAGGCAGTTCGTCGAAGTGGCTGGCAGGACCAGCCACAGACAGCCCACCGCCACGCAAAGGGTGCACAGCAGAAGACTCTGAGCCACCTGGGCCCGTTCGTCACGGAGTCGGCTCGACCGGTGAGTCTAAGCCGGGAAGTTGACGTAGGTAACACGAGAAAACCCACACTTTCCGGGGATTCTCAGTGGATTTCCATGGAGAAAACAGGGCAGAGTGAGTCAAATGTCGCTCTTTTTGCTTGGGGATTGCGTTTCAAGTCGTCGGACACTTTCGGGCTGGTCCCTGCAGGGATTTCAAGGAGTGGTTTCAAGGGTAGGGTTCTGACTGGGGAATGTTGCTTTGCCACCTGGGTTTGTCTCAAAATCGGAACCCAGGGTAGGGAGATCCCTGAAGGTTTCCCTTTGAACCCATCCCAAAAAGAGAACCCTTAAAGAAATAGACCCCCAGATTGATTCTGTCCAAACGACTCGAATCGTGTCTTTTCCAGGAACACTCCCGTATGAATCCGCAAGGTTCATCAGCAAACCAGGCTCGACATACCTAAACCACCTAGATCCAGGTCAAAATAATTGGTATAAGCACCATACATGTGTACATATATACCCGTGGGTTGTGGTTTGGGGGTAGCGGAACCACTTGCAGATTGGTGCGAACCAGCCCACTCAAACTCTAGGCAACCCTCAAGATCGTGAGGAATTACCTGTATAAAGGACACAACATTTGGACCTCTCTTTAAGCAAGCCATGGGACAATCGAGCGCACCCCCGATCATAAGATAGTGGCAACTCGGGCTCTGTGGGCCCCACCCTCCTGTCTACTTGTCAGTTGCTCGCACATGTTTCATGCAAGCCTCGAGTTCAGAGCTTACCGTGCCATCGACCATCGAACACATACAATACAATGTTTACCGGTCATGGCCACGTCCCTTCAAAAGCAAAGGGGGGAAATCACGGCACATGTTGAAGCAACTAACGATGCCTTCCACATTAGCCCAGGGTTTTGGCCCAAGATGATGAAATTCCTAAGGGGCCCATGGTGGGGCAGGTTTCAAAAAGAATCAAGCTTAGATTCTCGCTCGGTATGTGTTCACTAGAATTGTTGCTCTCAATGAATATGGGCAGTTAGAACCACTCGCTCTGCATAAGAACCACTCGCAGCTCGAAGGTTGTCCACGGAACCCCGGGGTTAAAGTTGGGCGAAAACTGACACAAAATTGCTCATTTCGCATAGTCATCCTCCATTGGCTCAAGCCCCCAGGAAAAATCAATCCAGTGATGGATTCCCTTGAAAACCATCGGGGGCAAATTATATAAGCATGGAAGTCATCCCCTTTACTTGCCCACAGGGAATTGTCTACTTTCACCCTGGGGCTACACCCGCAATTTATCCAATTTCGTTAACAAGGGTGTATCTGGAAACATGAGATGTGTCAGCTGCTCCATGAGTGTGGTCTCGAGGTGTACGAACGAATCCGCTACTAGTACTTTGGAAAACGCGAGGACTAATCCAGAGTATACTCCTCAAATTAAGGTGGAACCCAAAAGTCGGTCCCCAAAACAAGCTTCCTCATGAGGGTTCGCGGGGGTTCCTGCAGGGGGGCAATGCAAACAGCTTGTGGAATGTAAGCGTCCCAGCACCGCAGTTTCAGGGAGAATTTTCAGATTTGCTTGAAGTTTGTGGCTTGGGGCCGTGTCTCTGACAGCCTCTGACAGCCTCGGCCGAGGGTCCGGCGGCTGGTGTCACAAAGCCTACGCGCAGCAGCGCCCAATTGGCGGCCACAGACACGAAGGTGAGGGACAAAAACAGCGCGATGGCCTGTCGGGCCATCGCGCTCACGCCCTGAGGGTGATCTTTAAGCCCTGTGGCAGTGAAAAAATATGTCCAGTAGTACCATATTCCCCCTTTTGGAAAGTAACAACTATGATCAAGAAAATGGCAGTCATGTGGTTTGTTTGGTGAGCGAGGCAGCAGGGCGCATTACATTCCCAGAGGTCAAAGTACCCTGTGTTTGCCCAACAAGTTCAAGCACCCTGTGAGGATTGTTCTTCGGTGCTTAAAGTTTGCTGCGTAACGTACTGCCTTAGAAGGCACTTGCGCCTTTCGGGTTAGACGACCCCTTGAAATGACCTCATGGGTTCCTTCGGGCGAAAAACGTCATAGTTTTACATTGTTTCCATCTGAGTCCTGCTCCGGGGGGCAGCAAGATGAATCGGACATTTGACCCGGTTGCAAAGGATGTGAAGGTAGGAGGTACTTCTTTTCTTTTTACTAGCCCTGGCTTTTTGCTAGCCCCGGCTCACCCTCATGTGCCTCTAAAGAGGTTGGCTGGGCTGGGGGTCGGGTTGGTTGGCCGCATTAAAGGGTTGGGTCCCCGAAGAAAGACACACCCATATCAAAAACAGGCCCTAAAGCCACCCCTCGCCCGTTTTCCCTTATGGGAGATGGTTGCGCTACCACCGTGGTCGCTGCCCTGAACCAAAGCCCATTCCCGAATAGATTAATAACATGGAACCGATAAAACACCCGTTCGTAGAGGGCCTCCCGCAAGCTTGGCTTCCATGCAAATTGCAGAAAAGTATCCCGGACCAACGCCCTGAGCCAATTATTTGCACCCAAGATACCCTCCCACCAATTAACCTGGAGCTTCATGAACTTCCTGGAAGACCAGTTTCCTTTGAAGGGACCCCCTGTCAAGTTCCATGTCAATTGGTGGGAGGGCAACTACCGGTTGATTCCCAGGTTGGCTCACTTACGACAGCTGATCTGACCTTGCGGCCCAAAAGACTCGATCTCTACACTCATGCTTCTCCTCAGCGAGCAATAGAACCGTTCATTAGAACCCGTGCCACGGGTGGAGTATCCGCACTGAAAGCTGAACCGCAGAAACGCCTTCATTGAATTGCCCTGATTTGAGGAGACTTCTTGCTCAGATGTCCCCCAAACCTATGGCTTGGACATCTGGGATACACAGAAAATCCGGTTTGATTAACATGTCATTGTGGTATACAACGAGGAGGCAGGACAACTTGCGAAGAAATAAAAGGCAGCACGTGAGGTCCAGCCAGGAAAGCTGGAATACATGTTCCTTGCCAAGTAAAGAGATCATTGTAATTGCCTTTTTAGACGGGAACCACATGACAAAGGAAACCAAACATTTTTACAAAAGATCAAGATCTCCTCCAGGAAGTGTTGCTTTTCTTACTTGCAACCTGTGGCTTCGAACAAGGACTTGCCATTGGTTAAGCCTGGCCTGCTGGCTTTCCCATGTAAATATGGACAGACAGATATCACCTCCTTGTCAAGACCAGTGCTAGTGACGCTATTTCGCAGGCTGACACACGTTGGCCAAATTGAATACCTAAAGCACGGAAGGTGATTCAATATAAAATTGAGGCGTCTGTGAGATGGGATGCCCCAATCAAACCAGAGCTACCTCCCTCACTCTTTCCAGGCACCTCTGTTTCCAGAATACCTCCGGAAACCCAGGGAAAACGGATGTGTTTTGCGAAATAAACAATGGTTGAACATAATGGTTAGAATCAACCCCTAGAAGAATGGATGCGCTCAATCAACAATTGAGGCACAAATGTGGAAGTGCACCTGTCCACCCTTCCAAAGGGTGCCTGGGCACGTCCATGTAGTTCCCCTCGAAAAATATACGAAACATGTTGGGAAAGGGAGGAGCAGGGAAGAGGCACAATTCGAGCCTCCCCCGCCCCCCAGGCTAACCTTGAAAGTGAATTCCAGGAACCTCGTGGAACTCATGCCTCTTCCCTGCTCTCTTCTCCCTGGGCCTGATGCCCTCAGATTCACCGAAATGGGGGTTAAGATACCACCGCTAGGTCCTCCATTGGAGAGGTTAGAATAGGTACCCTTTTTTTTGAAGTCTATTTAGTAGGGGAACCCTCCCCCAAAAAAGGGTAAAAGGGCACTACTGGGGGACCTAGACCATGTCTCTTAGGTTAAACCGAGGCAAGCCTCGTCCACCAACCACATGAGACCAACGCCCACTGCCACCAGCGCCTAGGCTCACCCATCCAACCGTGGTCTCTTGGTTTCCCCGACAAACCCACGAAAACTGGGTCCCCTGAAATGAAGAACCCATGAAATGGCTTCTTGTGCAGCCAAATGATGGCGCTCTGGTCAGGCAGCCCACCTGGGAAACCACCACTTTAAGCAGGCGTGTTTGTATTTGGCGGAGATACATGGCTCGGTGAGAAGGACTCGGAAAATTAAGTGGATCCACTTTCAACAAGCCAGTTTGTATGGAAACAACACTAAATTCAAATGCAGCACTTCGGTAACGGGCGATCCTGAGCTATGAAGGCAAAATGGTCAAAGCCGTGCCCTTTGGAAGGGCGCTATAGGTGAAATGGGGCATGATAAAGACTGTCCACTTCAAATGGCCCCAAAACTCCGAGCCATTCGGAAAGAGTGGACTTAAAACATGACTTGACAATAATCCGAGACATCCACCCCGAATTCTTCCGAACCGCTGATGGGTAACTGTAGTATGGCCAAAATCAAGCAAAAACGTGACAATTGAAATATCAAAGCATGGCTAACAGGAGCTCACCGAAACATGTGCTTCTGTTCCAGGAAGCTCCCAAACAAGTTGAGCACCTGTTGAACTGCCGCAACAAGTTGAACACCTACAAAAGGAGATACTCAGAATCACGCGTGCATATATTCTTTGTCAGCTGACTTCAGGGTGTCACTCGGTTTTTCAGAACGCAATCAGCGTCATTCTTGGAGTTAGGCGCATTCTAACATATACATTCGAAGGTATCTGTTTGTGTCACCAGTAGAACGTAAACACCACGTACGCCAACTCTACTTCAGCTAAACAACATTGAGGCCCCCAGCTGACACTGACATTTGAGGATTCCATTTGGCACCCAGCGAGGCAAAGCAAATCATTTAAAGGTTTTTTGAGCTGAGGGTGCCAGCTGACATTGAGGAATTCCGAAGAAAACCTGACCCGATTTGGTGCCATGGTTTAGGGCACACCCATTTCCGGCTATGGCTAGTCCAGTCCAGATGTGCCAGTCCTACACATCCCCGCGGGTGCCATGGATCTCAACTACCAAGCTGCCCTGCAGCTAAATGCAACCTGTCAGGGCCAGTCCTCATGAATTCCGTTCCATTTGCGAATGCGGTTCATGGAGAAAAGACTTAACGTGTGTGTCACACGGAAACGTCAGAGGTGGCGAGGCCGTGCTGTCAGTCCAAAGTGCGACTTCTCATGGATATTGGTTTGCTCCATGTCCACTTTTTGAGGGAAACCGAAAGGAAACCAAAAGGACGCCGCCCACGTTTGGCTTCCAAATAAATCCAAAATGGGATCTGAGATCCTTAGCCTCAGGGCTCCAAACACCAAAGCGAACAGCGACGAACTGACAGATGCGTTTTCAAGGCGCGCAGGTCCAACACCCTCTCTGAACCATCTCCGGGTAGAAGTGGCCGCCAAGCACGGCCAAGCCAGCGATCACCTGGGGTCGGCTCACCCGTTTTGGGGTCGGCTTGGGCCGTGTCCTTTGTTACGAACCCTTTTGGTTGCTTTTAATATCAACAAATGCGGGCTCAAAATGAAAACCCTTTCGGTTGGTTTTAATTATTAACAAATTTGGGCTCAAAATCGTTGGTTGAACCCTTTGGTTGAATTGTATATCAACAACTGAGTGGGAGGCAAAACCTGACACTATTTTGGGCGATTTCGAGCAACAGGTTATCGTTTTTAGGGCTTCGCTATATCGCTCTGGTTTCAGACACTGGTGTGTTTATGTCAAGGAAAGGTGGAAGAAAGAATGGAGGAAGAGAGCCGCGGCGCACTCGAAGTCCAACTCGTCCTGCGGAGGCGGGGGCGCGAGGCGCAAACAGCAAAGGTTCCGAGCCTCGCGCGCCCGGTGCGGGGGGGGCAGAGCCTCGCCCAAAGCCTTTGTTAGCTCTTTCAAGTCTGGCTTCCGGCCCTTTTGGCGGCGGAATTCCTCTTCCGCTGAGATGCACGCCTGGCGGGCGGAGGCAGCGGTTGGCCGGCAAGTGCAGGGGCTCGAGCCTCTTGCCCGTGCTTCTTTTTCAGTTTGTCCCGCGCTCAGTACTCCTGACTTTCGGGCCCCCCCTCCCTCCCTGCAGCCCAAGACAAAAAACCCGGCCTGGGACCGGACATTGCGTTTCTTGCGGAGCTCGGCCAGGGCTTTGGCTGCTTCCTCTGAACTGGCAATTGTTCATGTTTTTAAAGTTTTTTTTTTTGCATTTTGCATTTTTCCAGTTTTTCGCGGGCATTTGTTGCTTGATTTATGTGGCTGAGGTTGACTTTAGAGAAGTTAATTGTTTGGGTTTCAAGTTGTTTTTCGGTGGGAAGGGGGGGGGGGGCAGGACGGGACAATAATAATGCGCCTGTGTGCCCATTGTTGCGAAATTCGGCTTGATTCCTGCAGCATCGTTTTTCGCTGGCTGCTCGCATTCGGAGAGTCGGAACGGAATTATCTTTTTTCATCTCGTTTGTTGTTTGAGGGCTCGGTGGCTTGCCCCGCCCCACCTCCCAAGCCCATCAATGATTGACGTTGTTGCGTTTGCTTGCGCGGGTTCGGTGGCTTGCCCCGCCCGGCCCCCTTAAACAAATCCTTTCGCTGGTTTTGGCGGCATGCCCCATCCAGCAATAGGGTGCCCAGCTCCCCCTTCCTCCAAAGTGAAGCCCGCCAACGATTGAAGTTGTTGCATGTGCTTGTGCTTGCGGGTTCGGTGGCTTGCCCCGCCCGGCCCCTACGCCTTCTGCAAGCAAGAGGGAAGGCGTCTCAGGGCAAAAGAGTCTCACAGGAAAGCTGTGAGCTGACGAACGGACATGCGTGATGCGACGCAAGAGCCGCCCAAGTCGTATGTTTCTTGCGGATCATATTTTTCAAGCGGATAGATGTGTTTTTGCAGAGCAGATATGCTTGTTGCGGTGTGCGCTTGCGGGTTCGGTGGCTTGCCCCGCCCGGCGCCCACAATGACTTACGCTGGTTTCGGTGGCATGCCCCATCCAGCAGTAAGGATTCAGAAGGGGCGCTTCTGAAACCGCCCTTTTCCGGAAGCGTTCTCAGAAAGGCTTTCGTGTGTAAGGGCGGCTCGAAAAACAAGACTTTCGTGGGAAGTCTGCCTGCAAGTCTTGTTTGGTTTTTTGAAATTTCGGCTCTGACATGTTGAACTGCCCGTAGAAGGGAAATAGCGTGAGAAAGTCTACCAATGGCACGGGGGCCTGCTCGCAAAAAAGGCAGCGCAGTGAAGCAGCTTTGCTCCTACAAGAAGTGCAGAGCCAAGAAGGACGTGAAGAACAAGTGCCACACAGCTCGCCGTGAGGAAGTGGATCTTGAGCAATGTCGGCCCTTAAGAAGCCACTGTCAGACTGTAAAGTTCTGTGGTCAAACGCATTTAGACGCCTGCCTATCAAAAAAGAAAAAAGCTCCACCCGTTGGAAGGGAAGCTCTGGACACGCAGCAACTGGCCAGTCTTTTTCAAACCTTGGTGGAGCTAGGCCGTGGCCACAAACAAAAAAAGGGTCCTGCGGGCTGCGTGGGGCTTGTCTTTGTTTACAAACTTCAGGTTCGGAAAGACTTGCAGCGTGCCCGTGTCCATGTCTGCCAAATCGCAGTATAGCTGAGCAAAAGCTTCGTGCTCCGACGACAAGAGCTGTCCCGCCAGCTGCTCGTCGGCTGCTGCGTCGGCGTTGAACACCTCAACGCGCCCAAGCCACTGCTGAAACGCAACTGCGTCCAGCTGGGGACAAGCCACCTGAGCTGGCACAGTTGGCTTCAGGCAGTCCTTGAATTCTTCTGCACCAGCAAAAGGGGTGGCCAAATCATGAAGCAAATGCACAACAGCCGTGGCAACTCCGACCGCAGAGAAGTCATGAAGCTTCCGTGCGCCCAGAAGCATGTGCTGAGGACGCAAATCCTCTGCGCACGTTTGCCCTCGCAAGACAAGGATCGTCTTTGAGCAGTCCGAGTGCACAGTGACGCAGGAGGCAGCGTTGAGCGTTTGTCGCGTGCGAGCCCGCAGCGACTCGGCCAAGCAAAACTTGAGCTTCTGGGCTCGGCGGCGAAGGATCTTGCCGCCGGACCAGGCAATCCCATCATCACCGCCATCTTTTCCCTTGCGTGTAGCTCGCAGAACTGCGATGAACTCTTCGAGAGATGGGGCCATCAGACGCAGTCGGATGTCTTCATTTGATGCTGCGGCCTGGTGCCTTTTGGTTTTCTCATGGTCTCGGAAGTGGCTGACCTGCAATGAAGAAATGGTTCGAAACTCCGCTGACACATGCCCAGCAGCTTTGCAGGCAGCACAGCTGACGGAGAAGTCGCCTGTGTCCCACTGCACAGCCTCCAGCCACGGGAACTGCTCGGTCCACCGCCTGCCAAAGCGGGCCCATGCGCTCTGCGCGGACATTCCGGGCAGCTTGGGCCAGAGCTCTGTCCAGAGGGCGCTTGCGGAAAAAAACTTAAGTTTACGCACGAAGTTCCTGTCCAGAGGGCCTCTGGAATCCGAAGGTCGACTCAACAAGCCGCAGCGCTGTGGACTGTCCAAAGAACTAGAAACGTTCGAACACCGGGAATTTTGCGTTCCCCGAAATCCAAGAATTGTAGTCCACTCGACGGTCCGCAGCGCTGTGGTTTGTGGAGACAACTTATGGAAACCGGAGACCCTCTGGACAAATGGGGTCTGTGGAAAAAAACTTAAGTTTTTTTCCGCGGACCAAGCTGATCGGGCGAGCGTACGTGTCATGTGGGAAAATGGATGGACGTGACCGGACTGTCTCTCGGCAACCCTTGATCCTCAGCACTTCATGACGCCGGACGTCCTGATTCAATGTCCTTGGCTGGCCGCATGTTTTAAGCACCGTTCGATCTGCGTTTGACATCTCTCTGCAGCAGCAGCGGGGGCACGCCGCCGACACAAATCCAATGTGCTGGGGCAAGCCACCAACGCGGGCCGGGGCACGCCGCCTGAGCCACATCATGGTTGCCAAACTCACAAACTTACGCGGCAGAGCGTGCAAAAGCCCAGCGTTGCGCCTCAGTTGGGCTCCCTGTCCGTGGGGTCGGCCTCCTCTTCCTCGGCTGGGTCTTCAGTGGCCGGCGGCGCGGCAGCCTTAGCCTTGACTCGTCTGCCCTGCTTGGGGGCTGGTCCGGCGCCTGGAGCAGGCGGCGCAGCTTTCAGCATGTTCTCCACCAGGTCGACCAGCGCCGAGCCACTGTTCGGCGGCCCTGCCCCCCCGTTCTTGGCAGGAGGAGGCACTGGGCCAAGCTGCCCAGCCTGGCTTTGCTCACCGGCGGCGCTTTTCCTCCGGCCTTGCCCCTCGTCAAGTTGCTGTCACCGCTGTCCGCCTGCGTCGTGGTTGGCAGGCACGGCGAGACCACTTGGTTTCAGACTGGTTTGAAATATTAAAGCAGCAGAATAAACACTGCGTCTGTGCATAAAACAAAGCACTGGCCTGCAGAGCGTCGCGCAGCTCTGCAGCGTAATACTGACTGCTTGGGCTCTGCATGTGTG
This sequence comes from Effrenium voratum, assembly GCA_963377175.1. NCBI lineage: Eukaryota > Dinophyceae > Suessiales > Symbiodiniaceae > Effrenium > Effrenium voratum. Next base: position 579,690 of record CAUJNA010001746.1, on the reverse strand, counting down.
CCCACAAGCGGCCGAAGAGGTACTGCCGCACGACATTCATGTGAAGACTATTTTCCAGGCTGAGGTAAGCCGCCAACGCCGTCGCTGCTGCGGCTGCCTTGCTCGTCAGTCTGACCCTTGCCCGCCGCGCTGCCGCCTTTGAGGCCCTTCCCGCCAATTGGCACAACCACGCCCGTGAAGAAACCTACGATGACGCCAGCAACGAGCGCAATCGACATGGCTGCAGCTTTCACGCCAGTGATGGGGCAAGCCACCAAAACACGGCCGCGCCTGCTAACTTGTCTAAGAGCCGCCAAGCGAACACAGCGCGTCTTGACTTGCCAAGCACGGATGGTTTTGCAAGCGGGCCGCAGTGACCAAACCTTGGAAGCAATAGAAAACAACTGCCTTCTGAGCTGTCGCCATTGAGTCTGTGTAACCGCACAATCAGGAAAACTTTAAGGTCACTAGTCCAGATTTGGCGTGGGGCCAGGCCCCACTAAAAGTCTGGTAGTAACAATGCGCGCGCCCGCAGCTTGCAGGCAGACTTCCCACGAAAGTCTTGTTTTTCGAGCCGCCCTTACACACGAAAGCCTTTCTGAGAACGCTTCCGGAAAAGGGCGGTTTCAGAAGCGCCCCTTCTGAATCCTTACTGCTGGATGGGGCATGCCACCGAAACCAGCGTAAGTCATTGTGGGCGCCGGGCGGGGCAAGCCACCGAACCCGCAAGCGCACACCGCAACAAGCATATCTGCTCTGCAAAAACACATCTATCCGCTTGAAAAATATGATCCGCAAGAAACATACGACTTGGGCGGCTCTTGCGTCGCATCACGCATGTCCGTTCGTCAGCTCACAGCTTTCCTGTGAGACTCTTTTGCCCTGAGACGCCTTCCCTCTTGCTTGCAGAAGGCGTAGGGGCCGGGCGGGGCAAGCCACCGAACCCGCAAGCACAAGCACATGCAACAACTTCAATCGTTGGCGGGCTTCACTTTGGAGGAAGGGGGAGCTGGGCACCCTATTGCTGGATGGGGCATGCCGCCAAAACCAGCGAAAGGATTTGTTTAAGGGGGCCGGGCGGGGCAAGCCACCGAACCCGTGCAAGCAAACGCAACAACGTCAATCATTGATGGGCTTGGGAGGAGGGGGGGTGGGGCGGGGCAAGCCACCGAGCCCTCAAACAACAAACGAGATGAAAAAAAATAATTCCGTTCCGACTCTCCGAATGCGAGCAGCCAGCGAAAAACGATGCTGCAGGAATCAAGCCTTTCGCAACAATGGGCACACAGGCGCATTATTATTGTCCCGTCCTGCCCCCCCCCCCCCTTCCCACCGAAAAACAACTTGACACCCAAACAATTATCTTCTCTAAAGTCAACCTCAGCGACATAAATCGAGCAACAAATGCCCGCGAAAAACTGGAAAAATGCAAAATGCAAAAAACACTTTAAAAACATGAACAATTGCCAGTTCAGTCCTGGCCGGGGCAGGACTCTCGGGCAAGGTAGCCCTCGTCGGGCCCCTGCACTGCGGCCTTGTTCAGCTCGGCCCTGTTTTTCTTGAGGGCTGCGTGTTGCTTCTTTTTTTTTGCTCTCTTCGCATGGCCGGTCGGGCCCCGACCCAGAAACGAGCAGCGAGGGACACGCCTCGAGAGCCTTTAGGGTTAAGAGTTTTCGTCCAGCCAACCGTTGAGGGAGGTTAAAATAATTCTCCCGTTGTGATTTGCAGATTTCCGGGTTTCGAGGGTCGTCGCCTCCAAAAAAAGAAAGAAAATAGTGATCTCCCACTCCAAAAAAGCAAGAAAATAGTGATCTCCCGTTGTGATTTGCAGATTTCCGGGTTTCGAGGGTCGTCGCCTCCAAAAAAAGCAAGAAAATGATCTCCCGTTGTGATTTGCAGATTTGCGGGTTTTGAGGGTCGTCGCCTGGAAAAAAAGCAAGAAAATAGTGATCTCCCACTCCAAAAAAGCAAGAAAATAGTGATCTCCCGCTGTGATTTGCAGATGACGGAAAGCGCTTCTTGAATCTTGAAGCGCTGGGAGTTAGTGTACGAAGTTGTTGGGGGGGGGGGTGGGGGGGGGGGGGGGGGGTGGGGGGGGGGGGGGGGTAACCTCGTTGCGGGTGATTTGCAGGTCTGGTCAGCTGAAAAATACCCCCATTCTTTGGGAGTATTTTTTGGAGCACTTTCTGCCACCGCAAGGCTGGTTTTTGGCGTTTTTCCCCTGTGTTTTTCGCGCTTTTTCGCCGACGCTGCCTATCATGTCTGACCTTTTCGTCTGTGGCTTTCGCGGGCCAAAAAGTTTTACATCATTTTATTTTGCTTCCGGCCTCGCCGGACTTGGGCGCACAAGGGGTGCCGGGGGATGCAGGGGATGCTGGGGATGCAGGGGATGTCGCTTGTTTGGCGATGCAGGAGATGTCGCAGGAAAAATACTCCATTTTTTGGGAGTTTTTCTGGAGGCAGGTTTTGTCTCCGCGCGGCTTGGTGGCTTTCGTTGGCTTGCCAAGGGACAGCAAGGGAAAAACAAAGCAAGGGAAAGCAAAGGAAAACAAAGGAAAGCAAGGGACAGCAAAAGAAAGCACGTCATGTTGCTTGAAGCGCTGGGAGTTAGTGTACGAAGTTGTGGGGGGGGGGGGGGTAACCTCGTTCCGGGTGATTTGCAGGTCTGGTCAGCTGTTTATACGTTTTGGGAGGTCTTTGACTACTGTCAAAGCGGGCCAAACAAATAATATCTTCTTTCGGACAAGAGAGTTTGCCTTGTCAAGGGCAGCCGACGGAAAACCTCTGGTGCCGGCGCACAATAGAGAAAGGCTGTCTGCCCGAGCGCTTTCCGTTGTTTGCCGGACTGGTTTCCTGGTTTCGAGGGTTTAGCACAATTGTCTTGCTTGTTGTTTCAATTTTCTTGCTATTTTCTTGCTATTTCTGGTCTCTTGTGTGCTTCGTTCTTGCTTTTTTAGTGCCCACTGTTTGCTCTAAAATCACTGTTTTCTTGCTTTTTTCCCAACCCGAAGCTTGGGATCACTATTTTCTTGCTCTGTTGCTTGCTCTACATCTCACAAAAAAATTTAAAAAAAGCATTTTCCAATGGTTGGCTGGTTTCGCAAGTCTTAACTTTAGGTCCTTTTTGTGCTCCGCCGTGTCCTTTTTCAGGTCCTCCTTCGCCTTTCTCTTTGCGGCGGCCACGCGGCGCTGTCGTTCCTTCGGCGTTTCGCCGTCCTGCGGGGTTGACCCAGTCCGGGTGTTCTGGCGCTCCGTGTGTCGCAATGGCCTCCCGAAAATAGCGCCAGGCCGCGGCAGTGGAGGCTGTCGGCCTTGAGTTGTGAGACTGCCTGCGGCGAGGAGGGCCAGGAGGGCGGGCGCGTCCAGTCTTTGGGCTTGAACCTCCTCCAGGGTGGCGCCAAGCCAGTTGGTCTGAACGAGCCCTGAGCCGGCGCAGGCGCGCGGTCGAAGTTCGGCCAAGGCGCAGCGCGCGCCAGCTTCGACCGCGCTCCAGGCCAGTTGCGTTGCAACGTGGGTTGCCTCCAGCGAAAAAGGGTGGCCGGCCGCGGTCGCAGCCCCGCCGAGCGCCCGACTCGGCATTGCCTCCGCCGCTTTCTTCGTCTTTGCTTTTTTTGATCTGGCGCTCCGACCAGATCCGTTTGTCTAGGATCCGCGCCTCTGCCGGCGGGAACAGAGGCTCCCCCGTGGTCTAGGGTAAGGCAGTGTCCGGGCGAGGCCTCCACAGTGGCAGGCCTTTCGCAAAGAGGTAGCTCGGCGGCGGCGTAAGCCGCCGCCCGCAACTCCTCCACTCGGAGGATGGCCGTCAGGTCTTGATCCAGTTGGTCCTAAACAAGGTTTCCGAGAGAAAAAGACCACCAAAAGGTGGCCGTCCTCGAAGGCGTCGTCTTCGAGTCCTACCGCTGTCTGTGCCGGTTTCGTTTCAGCTTTCTTTTTTTTTCTGTTTCTTTTTCTGTTCTTGTCGCCGCCTGCGTCGGCTGAGGAGCCGGGTACTTCCATGCGCTCTTCTTCGCCTAGCTATTTCTCGTTCTTTGTTTTTTACGGGGAAAGACAAAGCCTACGGTCTCCGCGCGAACCATATTGAGGGCCTGCCACAGGGTTCCCGACAAGGACTCGAGCGCCAAGGACTGGCCGAGGCTCTGGCCGTTCCATTCTCCTCGCCTGGCGCGGGCTCCGTGTTTAGCGGGGCTGTTCCGTTTGCTATTCACTGCCTGCGGTTTCTTCTGTGTTCCCTTTCCTTTTTCTTTTCTGTTTGTTTCTCCGTTTTTGTCGCCGCCTGCGTTGGCCCGGGGCCCAGGCGCTTCAGTGTGCTCTTCTTCGCCTAGCTATTTCTCGTCGCTTTTTTTTACGGGGAAAGACAAAGCCTACAGTCTCCGCGTCAACCGAGTTGAGGGCCTGCCAGAGGGTTCCCGACAGTGACTTCAGCTCCGAGGACTGGCCGGGGCTCTGGCCGTTCCGCTTTCATCGCCTGACGCGGGCTCCGGGTTTAGCGGGGCTACTTCGTTTGTTGGCAACTGCCTGCGGCTTCTTCTGTGCCCCAGCCAGGGTGGGTCGCAGCCTGTCAGAGCTAGAGCTTTTGTTCTCGGAGCGCGGACCCGAGGCCCGCGCAAGGTCTTCTTCGCCTGGCGCAGGCGCGGGTGTGTCCCGAGGCTAGCCCAAAGGTCTGCCTGAACCGGGAGCGTCGGCCCCGAGCAGGCACGCCGCAACCAAGAGGCCCCAGTTTCTACTGTGGCGCCTGCGGGCGCAAGCAAGAAGCATGAGCAGTAGGAAGGAGGGGAGCAAGCAGTTCTTCGGTGGCCCAGAATGCAGTTCACACTTCCCGAATGATCGGAAAAGGCGCTTTCGACGCTCCAAAATTACTTTTGAGTATGGTTTGGCACGCCGACTGTGGCGTCTGCGGGCGCAAGCAAGAAGCATGAGCAGTGGGGAGGAGAGCAAGCACTTCTTCGGGCCCAGAATGCAACTGACACTTCCCGAATGATCCAAAAGGTGCTTTCGACGCTCCAATATTACTTTTAGGTATGGTTTGGCGCGCCGACTGTGGCGCCTGCGGGCGCAGGCAAGAAGCATGAGCAGTGGGCACTTCCCGAATGATCCGAAAAGGTGCTTTCGACGCTCCAAAATTACTTTTAGGTATGGTTTGGCACGCTGACTGTGGCGTCTGCGGGCGCAAGCAAGAAGCATGAGCAGTGGGGAGGAGAGCAAGCACTTCTTCGGGCCCAGAATGCAACTGACACTTCCCGAATGATCCAAAAGGTGCTTTCGATGCTCCAAAATTACTTTTAGGTATGGTTTGGCGCGCCGACTGTGGCGCCTGCGGGCGCAGGCAAGAAGCATGAGCAGTGGGGAGGAGAGCAAGCACTTCTTCGGGCCCAGAATGCACCTGACACTTCCCGAATGATCCAAAAGATGCTTTCGACGCTCCAAAATTACTTTTAGGTATGGTTTGGCACGCCGACTGTGGCGCCTGCGGGCGCAGGCAAGAAGCATGAGCAGTGGGCACTTCGAATGATCCGAAAAGGTGCTTTCGACGCTCCAAAATTACTTTTAGGTATGGTTTGGCACGCTGACTGTGGCGTCTGCGGGCGCAAGCAAGAAGCATGAGCAGTGGGGAGGAGAGCCACCTGACACTTCCCGAATGATCCAAAAGATGCTTTCGACGCTCCAAAATTACTTTTAGGTATGGTTTGGCACGCCGACTGTGGCGCCTGCGGGCGCAGGCAAGAAGCATGAGCAGTGGGCACTTCGAATGATCCGAAAAGGTGCTTTCGACGCTCCAAAATTACTTTTAGGTATGGTTTGGCACGCTGACTGTGGCGTCTGCGGGCGCAAGCAAGAAGCATGAGCAGTGGGGAGGAGAGCAAGCACTTCTTCGGGCCCAGAATGACAACTGACACCAAAATTCCCGAATGATCCAAAAGGTGCTTTCGATGCTCCAAAAAGAAGCATGAGCAGTGGGGAGGAGAGCAAGCACTTCTTCGGGCCCAGAATGCACCTGACACTTCCCGAATGATCCAAAAGATGCTTTCGACGCTCCAAAATTACTTTTAGGTATGGTTTGGCACGCCGACTGTGGCGCCTGCGGGCGCAGGCAAGAAGCATGAGCAGTGGGGAGGAGAGCAAGCACTTCTTCGGGCCCAGAATGCACCTGACACTTCCCGAATGATCCAAAAGATGCTTTCGACGCTCCAAAATTACTTTTAGGTATGGTTTGGCACGCCGACTGTGGCGCCTGCGGGCGCAGGCAAGAAGCATGAGCAGTAGGATGGAGGAGAGCAAGCAGTTCTTCGGTGGCCCAGAACGCAGTTCGCACTTCCCGAATGATCCCAGCTCGAAGGTCGCAGCATGCGCCGGTGCCTGCGGGCGCCTGTGCGTGTGCGTGTGTGCGGGTGCGTGTGCGTGCGTGCGTGTCAGGCCTTGTGCCTAGCGATTTATCTGGGTGGGCCCATCTCGTGCACACATGTGCCCGCCATGCATTGCCGAGGAGCATTGACAGGAGCTGTCATGGCAACTTACAGCTTGGGGCAAAAACAGGCTCACAGTGCAAAGTAGAAGCGCGAAGCGCCAGTTGCACATCATGCGACGTTATCGTTTTTGGGGCTTCGCTATATCGTTCCTAAGGAAAAATACCAAACAAGCAACCCGAAATCGCCGAAGACATATTTTATGACGAGAGAGTTTAGCCTTTCTCTCAATTGTGGGCTCAACATGGTAAACTCGTTGGTTTGGTTTTGGAGGGAAACCAAAAGGAAGACCTGCGTGCGAGCGCCTACGCCAAATTCGTTTCCTTTGGCTCACCTCAAAACATGGGTGTGTCGGATCTTGTGGGGAAGTCCCTGTTGATCAGTCAGTCGTGTATTCTTTACCCTGTAGATCATATATCATAGCTTTGGAGGAGACCCAGAGGAGGAAAACCGAAGGTTGACAGCTCGGCTTTGACAACTGAGTTGGGACAAAAGCAATCCCACGAGCACTGCGCACCATGTTTCGAAATCAAAAGCCTGTCTCTCAAACATCGCGCTGAGAGTCAATTGAACCTGATTCGGCAAACACCCTGCAAAAACAACTTGCCAAGGACCTTCATCCGGTCCCATAAGCCTGGTCTTCAAGTTGCTAAGGGATGGTAAGAGTGACTTATAGTAACTCCCCATTCAAGGGATCCTTCATTCCAGACTGCCAGACAACCACCAAAAACGCAAAGGCAACGGCTGTAAAAGGACGATGTTTGAACAGAATGGCGCAATGAATGCTGGAATAAGCCACCGGGTGAGGCGACCGGACCCCCAAAAAAAGGGTCGGTGTATGGCTTGGGGGACCCTAAAGGTCAAGAACCTAAACTGCCACTTAAACCCAACGGGTGTCTTTTGTTGGGGGGAACCTCATTTTGTGTGGCCTTAACAGGAAAATGAAAGGGGAACAGTTGCGCCTTTTTGTGGGGTCCAACCAACCCCCGCAACTTTACCCCCCGAAAACCTCCCAAGGGTTCTGAGCCACGGATCCGAGCCCTGCAAAAAAATAAGTCTTGGCTCAGGGAAAATGAAGGAAAACAAAACAGATGCAAACAAGTGTATACAAACAGGCACCCTCCCAAACGTTAAACCCCCACAAAAGAATCTGCAATCGGGGGCTGGAGGAAGGCAATTATTTCCATGTTTTTTTCAATTGACCCCTGTCCAGGTTCTATGTTTGTGTTTTAAGGAGCAGGCCTTTGGTCCATGTTTGGTAAAGGGAAACCCGGAAACCCACCATCCATGTTTCGGTACGGGCATCATGGCTTCCCGGCAAACCATGAGCGAAGTACACGCAAAGCCGAGCGGCCAAGAGGATGAGGAGGCAGAAGAACCAAGGGTCAGGGGCTTTGCTGCCTGGAGGGCCTCAGACTTTTCCAAATCAAACAAAACGTCACGTCTGAACTGAGTTGATCGGCCACCCCTTGCCAGCCCTGATGGCTTCCCCATGTCGCAAATTGCGGAGTGGATGAGCACAACTAAACTTGGTGTTTGCTATTGAAATGCTCCAAACCCAAGTGACCAAAGTCCAACCTCAGGAAAGTTCCTATGTGGATTAGCGCCCAAAACAAACCCATGGCAACTTGTTGTTCGCCTGGGTGTATCTGTGTTTAGGGAGTTCCCAAAAATAGTAGTTCCCTTTAAATCCACAACAAGGGTACCCTCACCACCTAATGCTTCGCGCGCAAAGTTTAAACTTAGAGTTGGAAACCCGGCAAACAGTTGAGGTCTTCCAACTGGCAACGTTGTCACTTTTCCCAGGTTCATATCAGTGACATCCTCAATAATACCCTTGAATCGGTAATTCGATATCCTTGAGTTGGCAAATCGAAAGACAAACAAACAAATGGATATTTTGAGAACTTCTCACTTCTTCCCCTAAGGAAGTCTTCACAACAGAATCCTGCTTCTCAAGGGGGTGTGTTTTTTGAAGGGTACCCCATGTTTGCCGTTTTACAGGGCTCGACCCGTTAAATGTAGTCTGGCTAAAACCTAACAGTTTACCATCTGAAACATAAGAGTGTTCCTCTACAAGGAACCTTGATTCTGGGTGAGCCGAAAAAGCCCTACAATGAATGCTTGTTGGTGACCAAAGCTTCTCGGATGCTTGAACGAAAATTACCCCTTTGAGGCGCTTCGAAGATTACTTTTGGGGCCTGGGGGTGGTGTCCCTTGAACCATCTAGAGAACGGTTTGGATGCGACTTTTGTAGATATCACCTGTTCTCTTTTTTCCTCTTGGTTCTTAATCTTCAGTACGCTTTTAATATCCTACAGAGGTGGATCCACAAAAGTCACATCCGAACCGTTTTCTAGAAACCACTCACATGATTTGCGTATCTAGTTGGGGCCCTGACATGAACATCAAGTTTCGGTGAAACCGGCTTCATGGCTCCGTAGCGATTTTGAGAAAGTTCCTGGGCCCAATTTGCACAAAGCTGGACCGACTCTTCACATCCCTTTGCAAGCCCAAGCTACCAGCCCGCCACGCGGAAGCCTCTGTGGCTTCCTCATCCAAACACCATGCGAACAGGATGGTATTTTCTAACATGGGCTTCCCGTTTACTTCTTTTCCGATGTGCATTTTGAGCAGTGGTCGCTTCGGCGTCACAGGCCCCCGGCAACGGAAGAAGGGCTTACAACGCTTCGGCGTCTCCGTGCCGAAGGGGCAGTAGTGGCCCTGGCCCGACTGTGAGGAGTCCCCGGCGTTTCATTCGCAGGCAGCTCATTCGATCCAACTTTTCCTGCGGGCTGAATGAAGGGCACGCCTTTGGTTACGGGGAAATGGAATCACTGGGTGAGGATTGATTCCGCATTATCCACCTCTCCTTGTGCTCAGAACCTCCCACCTGAACAGAATGAAGAGAATACGGCTAGGGCTTTGGAATACTTGCCGATTTGGAGTCGGGAATTTCTTGGTGAACGGAAGGGCGATCAGTTCCAAAAAAGGAAAACCACAGTTGGATGGTTCAGTTCGGGGTCATTCCAACTCATGTACTCCCTTGCGAGTGTCTCCAGGCCCTCTCCCGGACGAGGAATTGGGCATGGTCCCGAAACAAACAGCAACTGGGCTTGAGGAAACGAAAGGTCGGTTAGTGGCCAACAAAAATGTCTTTCACCTATAGTGAAAGCAATAAGATTGAAACACATATGCTTTGAAACAGTGCTTTTTCTTGGTTTAAAACAAATCCATTAATGAATGCGTTCTATGGAGATGTACGCACTTTGTCATACAATACATACACATATATATATATTATATTTTTGTCCAGCGGATTCCTCTGAAAACAGCTGGGCCCTCACTTCCGATGGAGTGAATTGGCCAAACAAATCTCCCAAACTTTGTACCAAAGCGGTCCCTTTTAAGTGACTAAAGTTCGGGAACTCAATCCCTGACACACGGGACTTTCAAGAGCAATTGGGTCCTCGAGCCCCTCTTTCCCTTCAAACACCATGCGGCGACTTGTCCGTTGTCGGCTTTACTGGACAAGCCATTGGCTTCCGAAAGGTCTAAGGGGCCTAAGGCTGCACTAAGAAGAACCAAGTTGCAACGTATAGGCCACGTTCGACGTCCTCTCTCCGCTCCTCTCCTCTCTCCTATCTCTCCTCTCCCCTCTCCTCTCTCCTCTCCTCTCTCCTCTCCTCTCTCCTCTCCTCTCTCCTCTCCTCTCCTCTCCTCTAGCTGAAAAGCTAATACCACGAAGCTATCTGCTGGATTACGACTGAACTTCTCTAAGTCGTAATCCATGCTGGCTAAGCAGTGTTGTGCACCATTCCCATTGCGACATGCCGACTCATAAGCTTCGGCTCTGGCGCACTTCAGCCCCTGCTGCCGTTAAAGGCGTGGGGGCGCATCGTAATTTTGCTCTGTGGGAATGATAGATCCTTTGTAGACGACTTAATTGAATCCAGGTATTGTAAGTGCTGATCCTGGGAAGTTTGCGAGACCAAATGTGCTAAGGATGATTTCGTGACCCAGGGTGAGCCTTTTCATCCCTGGGTGAATCTTAATAAAGTTGCTCTACATCCCCATTCGTTTTGGCCCGCGATGGCTCTGGGGGTAGCCCTCCTTCAACGCATACGGCCCGGACGAATTTGTGTGGACTCTCAAGGGGGGGGGTTCCAAGGGGGCTCGTTTGGTTGCCCGAAAACGTCAAATCCCGCCCCCCATAGAATCGACAATGCCTAGTAACCTGGCAATGGTTCAATCCCTACAACTTTGTCACTTTCTCACTTTTCAATCCCACTAAGACTCTGAGCGGCTGGGGGATATGGTCAATACTTTCCGAACAGGTGACTTTTGATGCACAAAATCTAAGGAGTTTGAATCAAAGACTCCTTGGAAGCACCTTAAAAGACCTTCAAGCTGGTTTCTTCTCGAGAGTGTAAAACAAATTATGGCGGACCCCCTAAAAGCGGACCCCCTAAAAGCTGGTTGTTTTCCTTTGGTTTCCCTTTAAACCAAGGTGAAAAGCGTGCCCTGAAAAAACACGCCCCATCTTTTGACAGCCCCAATCCCAGGAATGGAAGACGAGGCCCTGAATGGGTAACAGTTCTACGCTCTAAGATGCGACACACGCATTCCTCTGGCGCAGATCGTTAGAACCTGTTCGAACTGTCTCGCTTTTAGCTTCGCTCTCAATGGTTCCGTTGCTATATACCATAAGTTTGCCGTAGGGGTCGAATCCCCCACCAATGCAAAGCACCAATTGAGGGTTACCTGAAATAGTCGTGGCTGAAGTTCAGAATCGGCTGAAGTTCAGAACTCGTCCCTCCAATGAACCACAGAAATATTTGGGCAGTCTGACCAAGCCTCTGGTCAACACTCTCGGGCATGGTTCACCGAAGTCTCCTTGTGGCAACAAATCCTTCCTGATCACCATCCGGGTAGGGCATGGTTTTAGAAAATATCTACCTTTCTATGATACCGAAATTGATTCGAATGCATCCTTCATCCCCACAACCTCAGATTCGTTCGGGGATTTGTTGCAGGAATTGGCACATCCCAATTTGGTAGCGACAAGGCCGTAGTTCCGGAATAGACAAAGCAATACTCACTTCCTGGATGGGCCAAAGTTCAAACTTCGTATTTACCGCTAAAGTTCAGAGTCCAGGAACTCAGAAGGTGAGAGGCTGTGTCGGCCTTTTTGAGCTGGTACCCATTGGTACCCCGTTTTTGTGGCTTGAAAGGGACACCAAAAAGAAAACCGCTGCGCCATTTGGGAGGAGACGCCACATTTGTTCATTGAGAAAGCTAAAAGCCCGATTTCTCACAAGCGATCGCCTGCACCTCTTTTGGCCAAACCAGTCGGATGACATCGGTTGCCAAGAGGCGATCAAGCACGACCAAAGGACCATTTGGAAATAAAAGGAACCCAAAGAGCGTTTGGCGTCTTTGGGCATTGGAAGATATTTTTGAACCCACTTCGAAGAACTGCTCGGCTCAAGTTTCCTCTCACCCGCTGAAAGCGAGGAGAGCACGCGGCAGACCAGGTGGTTCTCACGAACGCCCCCTGGCCTGCCACTTTGAAACTTGGAAAGAGAACACGGGTGGGTTGGCATGAAGTTGCCGGACATTGTCAGATACTAGCAAGTCTGTCCGAGCCGTATTGCATGAATACACAGGAACTGCACCCTCAATGAGGCCCTCACAACAGCCTCGTGCAAAGGTAAGCTATTCGCCGCCATGTATACTCCTCTGCAAATGACAGATATGTCATCTGCCGACGATGCTAAGAAGGAACCGAGGTTTCCACTAGCACTTTGTGCCAAATTCACCTGAAATCAAGTTGTGTAGGCTGTCCGTTGTGCACGAAACTGCCAAACGAGTCATGGGGGTCACAATATCTGGAGGACCCATTCCTTGCAGGAGCCTCTCATAAGACACACGAGAGATTTGACATTTAAACCATCTATAGGAAATTGGAGCTCTGCAGGCAGCTCAGCCGATCGGTTCCCTTTCTCCGGCATTGGCCGGTGGGACGCCGGTGGGACGTAGAACTCTCTGGATTCCCTCGAGAGGTTGGGCGAGAGATCGAAAGCCATGAGCATCACGGGCACGGATTACCCAAATTAGTTTCGCACGGGGCGTAGCTTATGAAACAGTTGTGGGACATACTTTGGATGGGGAAACAGGTGACACAACTTGGGACACTGATATGCGTCTGATATGGGGGCCCAAAAGGCAAAGAGAGAAAACGAGACCTGTTCGCAATGACTTGAAGGGACACTCCAAAGCACCCACCAAAAGCTTTGGTCGTTGAGTCATGTTGTACCCCTCTGGCAGCATAGAACCTGACAGGGGAGACACGCTTCCTCCAAAAGGGGTTCCATGTTGGTAGGAGGGTGACCCAAATACTTGGGAAGGTAGAAATTATTTGCATCCCATAATTCTTGACTGGACCACAACAAAGATTAAGAATCGACTGTTTTCTGCTGTGACCGATCCCTTCCAATTGACAAAGTAGTCAAGGAGTCCCTCTTTCGTATCACCCAAAAGGAACAACAAGTTGAATGTGTTGTTTGTCGAGGGTAGCACATTTTACAGGGAAGCCCAAAAAAGGTACCAAAATGGGTTGCCCATGTAAGTGGAAACATGGACCAACACCTGCGTAACCCCTCCTATTTAATTTTGACCCACAGCCATATACCCATCAAACATTCAGCCCTACACACCAGGCCCAAAGAGAAAATGCCTTAGGCCCAGATTTGCGGCACCTTCAGAAGGTATCTGTGTCGGTGGGGGTGGTGATTTGTGCGCTCCTTAAAACATGGCGTGTTGGCAAGCTGACGTCCAGGAGCAACCAAGGTTGCCAGCTACTTGCAACCATCTTCCCAGGGCAAAAGCAAAGCCACTAGCTACTCGTATGTTGGTTGGGTCAGGAAAATCCAATGGCACGCACTTTTGAACCTGAACGCAGGCACAAGAAAACTAACCAGGTCCACCCCCCCCCGCCAGGCGTCGCTTTACCTCGAGAGAAGCTAAGGGATTGAAGGGCAGCCAACATGTCCGTCTGTTCACAAACTCTGCTTTTTGCAAGGCACGTATTCTGAAAACAAATAAGAAGCAAACATCAAACTCAACACACATGCCCAGAACCGCGAGTAGGTACACATTTGGCTGTGTCTCCGTTCCGCAACATTAACGCTTGGGCTCTTCTTGTTTTCCCCCTTTGTTTTAGTATGGGCGTGTGCTTTTTTGAGGGTGCCATTTTCAGGTTGGTTTAGATGAAAACTGCAAAGACACCAGCATTGTGAGCGTCCCGCTTTGACACACGCCCATGTTGAACTCACATCTCTTTCAGACTGGATTTCACACAGGTCGCGTTTTCGGCCGGACGTGAGCTCAGAAGCAAAAACCGATGGTCAGCTTCCCTCCAATTGGTGGTTTCGATTTGTGGTTCCCCAAGCCGCCAATCCAAACCACCAGGTTAGGGAAGCGAAGAAAAGCACATCCTTTGGGATCGACCCCAAAGCGATGGAACGCCTTTGCCAGAGTTCGCACGAGGAAAACCCAATCTTACTTTACATATGGGAAGCCTGTTGGCTCAGATTCTGGGATATAATGGTTGCTAATCTCCCGATCAAATCAGACCCCCTTGGTACGAGAAACATTGCAGCCATTTGCCAGGGGTCCTGCTAACACTTGCTCTGCGCTAGCATTCAGCTTGATCTGACAATGCGCCCATTGATTTTGTACAGCGTTTGCGTCTGGGTGTTATTCCCCCTCCCCTTCCCAAAAGAAAGCTGAACGAAGAACAGTTCAGGTGATATCCCCAACAACACCAGGCGCACTGTTGCACCCCAGATTAGAGCTCGTCATGCCCGGCAACGCGTCCCCGGTCCGCCAGCAACCGATGACCAGTGACCGGAAACCGGTTCGCGCAAAGCGGTTTCCAGTCGGTGCGCGAACCGGTCTCCGGTCACCGGGCCTCGGTTGCCGTGCTTAGGGTACCGCTGTAACTATAAATCAGAGCTGGACCATTTCCCTAACACACAAGCCAGACTTAACGCCCTCACTCGTTAACCCCACTTAAAGGAAACTCATGCATTGGCCCAAAAGGTGATGTTTCAAACCACTTTCCAAAAGGATCAACTCTGAAAGGGAAGGGTCAAGCAATCCAAATCCTTTCTCGGGGGTTGGGGCCCGGGTTCCCCGCTCGAACTGCGGTTTTGGCGGTTCTGCGGTCTGGGGTGTCCGAAACCTGATCTTGGTCTGATCTTGGTCTGATCTTGGCTGTCTGTCTCCAACCCCAAACAAAGTGTCTCCGAACGTTTGGGAGAAGTTCTCACTTCCTGAGATCATGGCCAAACTGTTGAAAGGTGGGATCTACCTAAAACTCAGCACAGGCGGCAGCTTGTTTTACTTGAGCCAGTATCACGTCGGTATGCCATTACCTATCAACACCCCCCGCTTTGCAGAGGTGCGTTGGTGAGAACAGTACTTTGTACATGTTTCCCCCCCCAGGCCTGAAGCAAAGTCCTCTGAGGTCGATACAACGAAGACGTAGAGCCTCAGTGGGATAGGTGGCAAGTCATGGTAACATGAGGCCTCTTGCATCAATGGCCGCTGCAACTGCGACGCACTTGGACTTTTGCAGGAGCATGCCACTTGAGTCGGCCGACCACGACTTCCGTCGGGCAGAACACATGTGACTTTCATGTGAATGCTTGAAACTGAATTCATACTGTTGCCATCAGCGGAGGTGATCTCACGACCACAGCTTCCGCTGGGCAAGACTGAAATAACAGCCGGAGGTGGCGGCCGTGGATTGACCTACGGCCGCAGCTTCCGCCGGGCGTGCAAACTTGGCACAGCTAATGTTGCGGCATCAATGGATGAAAGATAATAGTTTTGAACATGACATCACCAATGAAATTTAAATGGTTACCGCAACAAAAGCAAACTTTCATGACTGGCGCGGGTGCTCACCATCCCCACGGGCCCTGACGCCATTGATGCCATCCACAAAAACCACCCATACCAAGAGCTCCAGTCCTGGCGCCCCGTATTCTTGCCTTTGCCCTTGCCCTTTCCCTTGGCATAGGGCTCGGGGCGGATGGACCGGGTGATCGCCCTCCACTGGGTGTTTCTCGCCTGGCCGGAGGAAAACTGCGGGATTTCGAGTTCACCGGTGCTGATGGTGCCCTGAGAGTCGTACTTGATCCAGGAGGCCCGAATGAAACTGACCATGACCTCCAAAATCTTTTCGACGCTCCCTTCCGGGACGTATGACCCGCTGTGCCCAATGATAATTGGCACCTGCTTGCCCGGAATGAAACGATAGGCACACATGACCGCAAACTGCATGATGCTGTAAAATCTCGCATGGTGCGCAATGAAAGCCTCCGTGGAAACGTTCAACTCGTGGGGATCGCGCTTGTTGAGGCTGGGAATGAACACCAACTTCGTGCCAGTGTTCTGAGACCCTCCTCGATCGCGTTCCTCCCTTGTGCGGCCAGGGTCAGCAACAACCGCTCGGGCAATCCGGCCTAGGAAGTCAAGGCTCTCGGGGGTTAGCCCTTGCGTGGCGCAGTTGTAGGCGTAGAATGGGTCGACCGAGAGCCGGTCGGACACCTTTTCACACCCCATCCCCAGCGCCTTTGTCAGATGCGTCTTTGCCGTCTTCCTGAGTGACGCTTCGACGGAGATTCCTCCCCGCTTGTCGCCTTCCTTGAAGTGATGCTTGGAACGGATCCACTTCCCTCCGCCACCTTGCAGATCCTCCAGGTAGAAAACCATACCCTGGAGGGATGCGGTGTGCTCGAGGCGCACAACCTCGGTGGCAATTCGGGCGTCCGTCCATTCCACCATGTCTGACCGGCACTCCTGACACAACAGGTAGCCGTCAATCTGTTGGTTGTTGCACCTCTTGTTCCAGCATTTCACGACCGGAATCTTCATCATAGTCGTGAAGAAGAGGTCCTCCCAACGTGGCTCACTCTGGTAGCGGTTCCGGAGGTTGTTCCAGCCGCGACCATACCCTTTCTCCCCCCTGGAGAGCTCGGGCACCCGTCGAAGGGTTGCAGGCGCAACCTGATATGTCGGGCCTGCAGGTCTCTCATTCGACTTCCCCTTCCGGGGAGCGAGCTCATCGATCGTGGCAATCTCGGTCACGGCACCCGGAAGCAATTTGCCGTTCTTCGTCCCCTCAACGACGGTCCGCCAATGCCTCCAGGCTTTCTCTGCGGTCAGGGTGTTTTCACTTCTGAAGAAGTTCGGATTGACGTCCTGGGGCCCAGGCGCAAGCTCGGTTGTCAGCGCCTCGCGATACCTTTTGCGAAGCTCAGGGTACGCACGATTGAAGTAGAGGAACTCATTCTTGCGGGTATGGAAAGCGTAAATGATATAGGCATTTCCAACCCAATCGGCAGACATAAACGCCTCATCGCTCGTGAAGAGTCGAATGCCGTCTTGCATCATGAGCTCAGTATCAAAAGCAATCGTGACGGGCCTTCCGGCTCGCGCTCCTGCCAGCTTCCTCATCTGCGCCTCCCAGGGTGGCGTGGGGTTGAAGTAGACGTGGGCTCTGCCTGTCGACTTCGGATAGCCCCCCGGGACCAGGCCGAACTTGAGGATGCTCTCGGCCGACCTGAGGTCACAGGTGTGGTAAAGGACCGCCGGGAAGCCTCGGCGCCACAGGTCAGTAAGTTCGGGATGCCGCACCGACCTCGGGTACTCCCCGTGCAAGTACTTTGCCGCGGTGAACTCCTCGTCGAAGGAATACAAATTTGTCAGGATCGCCTGCTCAGTGTATTTCCTTGTGAGCTCGTTGTGGTGTCCTTGCACGGCCCTCACCCGCAAAGCCTGATACGGCAATCCTTTCCAGGATGCTTCCCCCAATGGAGGGGGCCCAACCATCACGCGGAATCTGCGGGTGTTGTTGTTCCGGATGCAGATCATCACCTCCCAAGGCATGACGTTGGCGATCCGGTCATTCAGATGCCTGACCAGTGCATCGAATTCCACCGACAGGTCAATTCCGCGAAACGGCGGGTGGGGCTTGCCGTCCTTGAATGCCCCTCCCTGGAGGAAATAGGACATTTTCTTCGAAATTGCTACCAGTCGGTAGTCTCGGTCCATGTTGACCTTCGGGACGTGCCCCATGTCCTCGACCTCGAGCCACTCGCTCTGCTCCTCGGCCGGGACCTTGGTATTGATCTTCCGGGTCTTCGCCCAGTCTTCCCAGAAGATCTTCTCTTGCTTAGGGTCTTTCTGCTTTTTCGACCGGGGTTCCCCCTCGGCGTTGCCCGGCGGCACCTTGGCCTTCGCAATCCTCGGCATCGCCTTCACCTGGGGCTTGTCGGTCGAGCCTGCAGCCGTGGGGTCCGACTCGTCTCCAATCTCAATGAAACCAGTCGACTGGGGTTCCCCCACAGCGCTTTTGGCAGCAGATCCGCGCCTTGACGGCGGCGGGGTTGGCGGTTGCTTGGATGTGCTGGTGCCCTCCGTCACGGACTCAAAAGCGACCGACTCCGCGGTGATCATGGAACCCATCCCTGCCGCCTCGGAATCATCAGCTTCCGACACCAGCTCCAACGACACCACCGTTTCCTGATCGAACAAGTCTCCTTCCGCAATGATGATCGACTGGCCTTCCGGCGCAGCACGGTGCACTCCTGGGGGCAGGTTCGTTGCATCCCATCCGAAGTCGCGGGTGTCATCGCCCAACAAGAGCCACTTGTCCTTGTCCTCATCGTCGGGCACAATGGACAGACCGTGTTTCTCCGCCGTGCTGTCGATGTACTGGGACATGGCGATCTCAACGCGGTCCAGCTCGTCGTCGGAGTTCTCTTCTCCTTTGTCGACAGCCTCAAGAACGATCTCGGATTCCTCGACCGTGGCCCCCCGCATCTCGATGGTCATGGCGTTGTAGGACTCGTCCTCAGCCACTTTCATCCAGGCGGCCACGTCGGCGTCGATCTCGTCGCCCTCCTGGTCGTGAGACCAGTCGGGCCTCTCCTCCATCGCCGCGTACTCGTGGAGGGCTTTGGCCAGCTTCAAGCATGTGGGCCAGCCAAACAGCACAGGATCAACCGGTTCACCTCTCACATAGGGCTCAACCCTCCCGATAGCCGGGAGAGCGTACCTGATCCGTTGGGCCAACAGTTGCGTGTTGATTGCCGCATGAAGGAATTTCGACACAACCTTCCGGTTGGCATTGCTGTATGTCATGTGCACGTCATCGTACCTGTGCGCTAGCAATGTCATAACCGATGGGTCGATCGAGTCGATCGCCTTGATGCGGGTCCCATCGTCGATGTCCCCGTTTGCAAGGTGTCGAAGGCAGCCGTTCATAGCCTCGTTGTAATCGGACGTGAGGGCATAGTCCTCGGCGTCCGGGTTGCTGATGAAGGTAATGTCTCGAATGCGTCCGAGCCCAACCGCCTCCTTGAAGAAATCGAGCTGCTCGTACACGCGAGTCTTCTGAACCTTCGGCCATTCCGACGCGGCCTTCCGGCCCGCCTCCGTTCGGTTGAACCTTTTCTCATGGATCCATCTGCACCCCACGAACCCATAGTTGCCGAAGACATCGTTTCCTCCCCACAACACGTAAACCGAAATGGGAAGCTGTTTGATGCCTTTCTGAGCGTTATCCTCGGCGATGAATCGCACTTTGGTCTCCATGGTGCTATAAATAGCTTCAAGCCCTTTTCCCCAGTCCATGCCGTGGTAAATGTTGCGGACCCCCTTCAGCTGTTCGGCCTGAAGCAGTTCCGCCACGTGGTGCTTGGTCGGGAATCTGTCGTTCGGCTCTTCGACCATGGCGCAGGAGGAGTCTCCAATTACCAAAATGTCGACCACCTCTTCCGAGGGGCATGGCACAGCGCGAAATTCCGCGGGGGCATTGCGCCCTAGGACTTGGATCAAGTCCCAATAAGCCATTTCTGAGTTGCTCCCGGCTAGGGTTCCCCCCAGCATCACTCCCGGCGCCTGTTCCTGCGATGCGATGGTCCGCGTCACCGTGTCCGGTTCCGGGATGGTCGCAATCGCTGCCTGCGTTTGGAATTGCTTCATCAGCTTGTCCCACTCCACCAAATTGTAGATGGTACCCTGAATGTCGAGCTCCTTCTCCAACACGTCGTTGAGCAGGATATCAACGGAGGGCGCGAGGGACGACATCCTTATCGCAGGAGTTGATTGAATCACTCGGGAGGCTACTGAGATCGAAAAGGCTGCGTGGATCGCATCAGTAAGTTTGAATGTATAGTTTTCGGTGTTCTTAAGTGATTGGCCTCTACCTTGCGCATGTGGTGAAGTACACCGGCATTTGAACTTAGACAAGGTTTTCCCCAGCATTTCAACATTGGTAGCAACAGACCAAGGCTTCTTAAGAGGGATACCGTCGGCGTTCACTATACCAACAGCACATCCGTCGAAGTCAGACTTGTCAAGTCCGTGCTTGTCAAGAATGCCCTTCACCTTCGGAAGCTTCCAATATGTGCATCCCTTGGGCCATTCAATGGCGAGTGAAGGGTTGAGATGTCCCATTTCATCCATGAACGCCTCAAAGGAATTCCACAACGCGTTGAACAACTTCCTGTGGTTAGCAACTTTCTTCCTAGCTGATGGAATCTTGTTGTTGATAAAGTTCCATGGTGTGCCCCCCGTGCAAGGCAGACTGGCCCAGATCAGTATGTGTTGAAATTGTTTTGCAAACTCAACAGCAATCTTTCGGTTTTCACTCTGATTGAAATCGTTATTGAGGGTGAACCTGAACACCTGGCATCCAGCCGCAGTGGATCTGCCTACGTCACCAAGCTTTGAGTCCTCTCCGCAGCACACTTCAATGATGCATCTGGGAGTTGGGCATGGTGCCGCGGCAGTAGGTTCCCCCGTGCGTCCGTCCATCCTGGGGGACGATCCGCGATTTTTCGATGTGTCCGAATTGAGATCGGTATGACTGATTAGCTTGAGGGCGTTCTTCCACTTGTCACTATTCGTAAAAGGTTTGGTGCAGATGTCGGCAGACTGCCTGACTGTGTCTGCATGAACCAACTGATAGTGCTTTCTCCGGAATTGTTCCGCCAACCAAGCTAAATTCACTCTTTGGGTTTTGTCCGTATGGCGAAATGCAGGGGATTTGCCAGATTCAAGGATTCTGATGGTCGATTGATTGTCTTCGACGAACACTCCTCTTAGGCACTTGGGCCCAAACAGTGAAATGCTAGCCGAGCCAATCCTCTCATCTCCCACGTAGTCCCAATCAGTGACGGCTTCCCTGATCTCGGTGGACTCAATTTGGTAGTCGACATCAAACATCCCATATACTCGAAACAAAGTTCTTCCCGTCCATCTCTTCACAGGCCTATGGGGTTGGAATTTCCAATCGTCCTGCATGAGATCTACCTCCGCTTCTTCGTCAATCATGATGGTAGTTCTGGATCTACCCAACATTTTGCAATTAACGGGGCAATCTTTGGTGGATTCGGGATTAAACAATGTATTCCTAACGCGTTTGTGCACTCTAGATAACATGAATCTGTGTGGTTCGTAAATCCAGTAGTCCCCAGAATCGACTTTGGTTACGACCTTGCCTTCCGGCGGGCTCTTCGTGCTTATTCCCCCCGCGTTCTGAAGGTACGCCCACAGACCGGCAGAAGGAAGTCCTACTGCACGAAGACTGACATTGGCTGCCACAACTTCACTTTCAGTGGAGCTCATCGACACTGAAGTTTGTTTCTTACTAAAGGCAGTCAACGGATAGTACGTGTTGGGGCCAACTAGCGCCAACACGCACCCACTTGTGGACTTGCTGTCATGTTCACCGGCGTGGTCCGCATCTGCAAAGATCCACAATCTGCATTGAGTGATTGGATCGCCGATGAAACATGACATTTTCAAATCTTTGGTGGTATCTACATAGCACACGAGTCTATGCAGTGCCTTGTCACAGTCGGCAGACCACTTCGTTACTCTTGATGCAAGGCCTTGGACTGCTCTTAGCAAATCGAAACGGGCCATTCTCGCAGCAAAGAGTATTTTCATTAGCACTTTAGTTGCAATGGGTGCCAAAACGCCCTTGATTTCCTGCTCGTTTTCAACGGGTCGAGCAATTTTGTCATCATGAAATGGCGTTGGAACCTTCTTGATTGTTTTGGCATTACCCCCCGCAAGGTCAACATACCTCTCAACACAGCTTTCAAGGAAAGAACACATGTCATATTCAACCACGGTCACCGGTTCACGCATGGCTGGTTGATCCTTCTCTAGCTGATCAAGGTAGAAGAAACCTTGCGCTCGGGCCTCAGACTTCGCCTGAGATTTGCTTCTTGATTTCTTAGCGGCCGCTAGGGCAATCATGGCATCACCAACGGAGCTGTCGAAGAAATACGAGGTTCCCTGCCACAAGTGCGGCAGCGACACTTTGGGATTCGTAACATCATCCCATAATTCTCCGGCATCCCCTTCCGGGGTGCAACCCCGGTACTCAGTGTACCGTTTACCCGTCAGGCCGAGCTCCGAGGTGACTTCATCATTTAACCTCATGAGTTTGCACCTCGGTTGAACGTGATGGCAGGCCAGGACACCGTTCTCCGGCATATACTCCCAGTAATCTTGGGTCCGCCGGGCAGGTGTTGCATTCTTCGCTGCGGGGTCGGGCAAAGAATGTTGAAAGACATCAGCGAATGGATGGTAGGTTACGCTAAGGGTTTCCCCTGGGCGCACCATATGCTTGCAACCCAAGTACCTACCTATGGGTTCCGGCTCATCCATGTCAATCTGGGTTGAGATGAGCCTCCATCCCTCCTTCATGTTTTTCTCCGGACCTGACATTTTAAAATCATCAACGTAAACTATTAGCAACAGTTGAAGTTCATGGTGATAGAATAGGGAAGGCCACGTATCCGGGTACAGCAAAACAAAGTTTACTACGCCCAATCTGTAGGTGCAATCGATCTCCCACAACCCCCCGGAGTCTGGATGCCCATATAGTGCAAGCCTAAGCGGCACAACCGGGTCTTTGTACTTTCCGATCCATGACTTCGGCCATCTGGTTTTAGGGAGCCTCACCCAAGTCTTGGTACCTCGCATTAATGATTGCGTGTATGCTTGCTTTCCATCAGCCTGCTCCGTTTTGTAACCAGGCTGGGCACCGTAGGCATCAACAACTTTGCCGGCTTCCATTGTCGCCGGACTCGAACCTAGTTCCGCAAAGAGTGCTGCCTCTGAATTTTCGTCCTTGACGTCATTGCCCTGGAAAACAGTTCGCCCTTTAAACTTCCTAAGTTTATGGCCTTTGGGCAGTTCACTACCCTTTTCAACGCAGATTTCAAACACGCGTCCAACATGAGCTTTTTCACCTGTTTTCTTTGCCTCGGATGACACGTGGTCCCATTCCCGAATACCTTCGAGATCCCATGCTTTCTTCACACTGAGCTTTTCCCACTCAACATCGAGGGACTTTTGAGCCTCGGGATTTACGCGAATCTCGGCGGCATTGACTGGCCTAGCCACTGCAGCATACATGTGTTCATGGAAACCTAGCTTGTGACGGTGCGCCTGCGACAGTCCCTTTACCGTCGGCATGGCGGGTGCCGGGTCCTCTCCCGAAAACATGATCAATTCGGTCAACTGCTTGACTGACAGACCGGCAAGACCTTCCGATCTGCGCTGCTCCTTGGCTTCGGCGGCGGCCGCCTTGCGCTCCTTGCTCGACGCTGGTCGATCAGCTGTGCTTGGCAACGTCTCGATCAGTTTATCCTTTTCATACTTCTGCTTAGCCTCTCTACGCTGCTTCTGAGACATAGATTGCCAAACGAAAGAGGATATAGTGGGTGGTCGGTTAGTCCCTTTGTACTTCCTCACCAGAAAGCCTCCCGCCTCCGAGAATGAGGATCCTTCTTTCGGGATTTCAACTAACCCACCAGTTTTGTGATCAACAGTTTTGATTGTTTCCACCTTGGATGGAGCAGGTTCATCTAGAAGCGTCTCATCTTCCACATCGGCAACAGCCTCCGGATCTTGTCCCGCTTCTAGGAGAGGGGCATCCTGAATGGTGGGACCAGACTGACTTGATGAAATCTTACCCTCTCGAAGGGACTTGTAACGGTCCTGCATCGGGAAAACAAAGTTTCCATCGGGCCTCGTGATTTTGAAAACACGATGCAACTTCACAACATCATCAAAGTCCGTTTCATTCAGCTCTTTCAACGATGCAACGAGGTAGTCACCTCTCCAGAGAAAGCCGGGGTGGATAACATACCCGACAAACACTCCCGGATTGGACGTGGGATCAAACTTCAAGTCCTTCTTCGGTTTCTGTTTTGGGCCAATCCAGTAGTCTATGCGACATCCGAACGGCAAGAACTGACCTTTGAACTCATCTTCGAACCTAAGATTCCACGGTGTTCTGGAACCAGAAGGTGGCTTCACAAACATTCTGAGATAAACACCAGTGCCTTGCGGCGTGCGGCCAGTATGAATGATTCAACCCGGCCTGTGCAAGTGCGACTCGAGTTCCCTCGAGCACGGTTCTGATG
Source organism: Effrenium voratum (assembly GCA_963377175.1). Taxonomy (NCBI): domain Eukaryota; class Dinophyceae; order Suessiales; family Symbiodiniaceae; genus Effrenium; species Effrenium voratum. Next base: position 555,722 of record CAUJNA010001746.1, on the reverse strand, counting down.
CTTCGTTCAGCCACCGCGTTCGTTTTGTGAATGTACTCTTGGCTGAGGACATGTCTCCAGCCCATCTGTTCAGCTGCAGCAATTAACTCAGGGGCGTTGTCACTATAAAACGTGCCAACCTCGTCTGACGAGGAAGTGAAATGCTGAAACGCTTTCACAGTGGCTTCCGTGTTTCTTTTAGCAAAAGGATATGCGTATTTGAAACCGGTGGCAACGTCACTTATGACAAGGGCAGAGTACTCATCGTCTATGCCTAGCTCCTGTTCGTCTGCAGTGATTATGAAATCGGCTGTGATATGCTCAGCAAATTTTCGAGCATCAACTTGTCTGGATCCCCCCCGCGAGCGAGAGGGAGACTTGGTCATCTTGGCGCATTTGCACACTTCGCAGAATGGATTCTTTGGCTGGTGTGTCATTAGGTGTTTCCGTGTACTAATTATCGCGAGCCGATTTGGGTAAGAATTATACGTCAATTTTCAATGGTCAGAGCAATCAGGCGCATTCAGGTGTCAAGGGCATGAACGAAGGTAAAAAAACAAAACGGGCGCTGAGCACGGTCTATTTTTTATTTCTTTAACAAGACTCCACGCACTGTTCATACGATTGTTTTTTAGCAGTCAGCACAGACGGTTTCATTTGTTCGGGTAGACTCAGTCTCCTCGCAAAGTACATATGGTTGAACGTTCAGCGCATCAGCGCACCGATTTCTTTTCTTTGGTAGACGGGCGCAAAACGTGAAAGAAGCTAGCGCGAGAGCGCGCAGAGAACTTGCGCAGATAATTTTGAGCCGAGCACTTGCGCAGAGAAAACTTGTGCAGAGAAATTTGCGCAGAGAGAGAAACTTGCTCAGACACATTTGCTCAGAGAAAGTTGCTCAGAAACTTGCGCAGAGAAGCTTGCTGAGCGAACTTTGCTTTCGCCCCCCCGTTCTTCTAGCGTATGTTTGGTTGGGGGGTTCCCCTATCTTGTTACGATCCCATATGCGTGTGTATATATGCACATATATACATATCCCAGGCGATCCCAGGCAACCCCCCACGTTAGTGTTTCTTCGCCATGTTGCTTTTTCTAAAAGGGTGGTTTCTTTGGTTGCCTACACAAAGAAATGTAATCACTGAGTACAAAATGAGGCGTCAAATCATTGCTCGCAAGGGCCTTTTGTGACTCAATTTTACTTGAATTGTCCACACAAGCAACGCCCCGCCTCAGTCTCATGCCATGCTTAAATTTAGACAGCGAGGATGGAGTTGAACTGCGGGTAGGTTCGGAGTGTTTGAAACTTCTTTTGGTGTCGTCTGTAATAACGCAATATGGTGAGTTGGTGGTGAACACTGGCGAGAAGTTGGTGACGCTTGAGAAGTAAGCAGGTGAGAGTGTTGTGAAAATGTGGGGCTGTTGTGAAAGGAGCGCAGAGTAACAGTTTGAAAGCGGTGAGAAGATTGAGAGTCAGAAGATGGTGGGCTGGTGAAAAGTTTGCAAGTTTGTGAAACGTGTGCAAGTTGAGGAAAAAACGGGAGTCTGTGAACGTCTGCCAAATTTGCGAACAGACAACAGAAAAGATGGCGAGTTGGTGAACCTTTTGGTAAGTGGTGAAAAGATTGCGAAAAGATGACTTTGTAGAACAAAATTGGTGACAAGAAGGTGAAAAGACGGTGGGTTGCAAAAAAATGCACGTTGGTGAAAAGATGGTGAGCTGGTGGAAATCTGGCAAGTTGGTGAGACGCTTGTGAAAAGATGGCGAGTTTGTGAAATTTGGCAAGTTTGCGAAGAGATGGTGAAACGATTGTGAGTTGGTGAACAATTTGCAAGTTGGTAAAAGAAGGTGAAATGCCGAAAAGTGAGCAAGTTGGTGGACAGATTGTGAGCTGGTGAATATTTGGCAAGTTGGTGAAAAGATGGTGAACAGATCGCAAACTGTTGCAAATTTGACAAGCTTGCAACATGTTGGCGAAAGCGAAAATTTGGCCAGTTGGTTAAAAGATGTGAAAAGATGGTAAACAGGTCGCGAGTTGGTGAAAAGATGGTAAGAAGATGGTGAACTGCCGAAATGTTGGCAAAAGTTGGTGAGTTGGTGAAAAGATGGTGAACAGATGGTGAACTGCCGAAAATTTCGCAAGTCAGTGAACAAAGTTGGCAAACACATTGTGAGTTGGTGACAAGATTGTGAACAGATGGTGAACAGATGGTGAGCTACCGAAAAATTGGCAAGTTGGTCCAATTTGGTGAATGTGCGAAAAATTGGCAAGTCGGTGAAAAGATTGTGAAAAGATGGTAAAAAGATGGTGGGTTGGTGAAAAGTTGGTGAAAAGATGGTGAGCTGCTGAAAATTTAGCTAGGTGGTAAAAAGTTTGTGAATTTGCGAAAAATTGAAAAGTTGGTGAAAAGATTGTGAAAAGATGGTGACAAGGTGGAACACTTCTGGGCACAGCTGGAACACTTCCAGAACACTTCTTTGGAGGACTGGAACACTTGTGGAACACTTCCAAGAGGTCAGGAATTTCACCATCTTTTCACCAACTTGCCAAATTTTTGGCAGTTCACCATTTGTTCACCATCTTTTCACCAACTCACCATCTTTTTACCAACTTGCAAGCAAAAGAGCCAATTCGCCAAATTTTCGGCAGTTCACCATCTTTTCACAATCTTTTCACCAACCCACCATCTATTCACCATCATTTTACCAACTCACCCTCTTTTACAAACTTGCAAACAAAAGCGCCGATTCGCCAACTTTTTACCGACTTGCCAACATTTCGGCAGTTCACCATCTTTCCACAATCTTTTTACCAACTCACAATCTGTCCACCATTTGCTCGCCAACTAGCCAAATGTTCGCAAGTTCGCCAACATTTTGCGAACTTGTCAAATGTCCAGCAGTTTGCTATATTTTCACAAACGTTCATGTTTGTTTGTCAGTTCACCATTGTTTCACGTGTTTCACCAGCTTGCAACAAATCGCACATTTGCCAACATTTTCCAAACTTGCCAAACACTTACCAACTCAATCTGTTCACAATCTTATTGCCACCTTTCACCAACTTGCAAACTTGCCGTCAGTTCAGAATCTGTTCAACATCTTTTGAGCAATTTGCAGACTTTTCGACCAGCCACCATTGTTCGCAAAATCTGTTCACACACTGTACAAACCGCTAGGGGAAAACTGTAGTCAGGCCCAACGTATCCCAACTACAGTTTTACCTTCATGATTTAGGCGGTGTGTTGCTGGGGATGCTGGGGCCTGCTGGGGGTTTTGCCGGTGATGCTGGGTGTTGCTGGCGCCGCTGGCCTTAAAAACGCGAGGGAAAAACTGTAGTCAGGCCCAACGTGCCCCGACTACAGTTGTTCCATCATTTTTTGAGCGGTGTGTTGCTGGGATTGCTGGGGGTGTTGCTGGTGATGCTGGGGACGCTGGCCTTAAAACGCTTGGGAAACGGTTGGGAAAAAACTGTAGTCAGGCCCAACGTGCCCCGACTACAGTTTTTCCATCGTTTTGTTTTTTGGTGGTGTGTTGCTGGGGATGCTGGGGGTGTTGCTGGTGATGCTGGGGACGCTGGCCTTAGAAACGCTTGGGAAACGGTTGGGAAAAAACTGTAGTCAGGCCCAACGTGCCCCGACTACAGTTTTTCCCTCGTTTTTTTTGGCGGTGTGTTGCTGGGGATGCTGGGGTTTGTTACTTTTGCTTGTTGTGTGTGTGTGGCTGTCACTGGCCTGCTTGGTCGGGTTGCTGCTTTTCGTGAAGTGGGATTTTCCCAATAGGTTTCTAGTTTGGTTGTTGTGTGTGCCTGCCTTGTTTTCTCTGCGCAGCAGGGCTTTTCACTGGCCTGCTTGGTCGGCCTGGCGCTTTTCGTGAAATGGTTCTCTTTTAGTAGAGCTTCTAATTTGTTTGCTGTCTGTGGCTGCCATTTTTTTGTGAAGCTGGACCCCTTTCAGGGCCTGTAGTTGGCCTGCTTGGTCGGCCTGCTGCTTTTGGTGAAGTGGGACTTTTTTGGAGGGCTTCATCACAATACAGCTGATGCGCCTCGTACTAGTAGCAATGCCCTTTTGCTTGAAAAGCACATATGGCTCGCTATCTAAACTGGCAAACCCCAATGAAAAACGACTGAAAAAGGTAAAAAACAGATTAAAACAAATACAAAACGATTAAACAAAAAAAACTAAACAAAGATAAAACAAAAAAGATACTATCTGTTAATATCTTCCATATGTGTTAGTAGAGAATATGTGAAAACTTATTATCTTTTACTTTCCCGAGTAGCTACTCCTAAGTCTACTATAAGTCCGCCGGAACATAGCCAAACAAATCTAAGATAAACATAGGTTAACCACCTGATAAACAGACTTATGTCTGACATACTATCCTCTATTTCCAAGCTATCTGACTGCGAGCCTTCTTAGTACTGTCAACTTGGTACAATTCTATGCGACTTTTGCGCGGCGTATGTATTGTTCAATGATTGTTGCGTATAAAAACCGTTTTACGCATAACCTATGCATAACTTCTGCATAACTTCTGCATAACTTCTGCATAACTTCTGCATAGGAATTGCTTTATGCAGCCTATGTCACTGACAAAACAACTTCTGCATATATGCAGAAGTTGCCCTACTAAAATCAGTATTACTTCTGCATATATGCAGAAGTTATGCAGCCTATGTTTTTTTATGCAGAAGTTATGCAGAAGTTATGCAGAAGTTATGCAGAAGTTATGCAGAAGTTATGCATGTGTGCCCTCAGGTTTTGCATATTCCACACTTTATGCACACATAGTCACATAGTGTTATAAAAAAACAATTTTGGGTTTGAGGAGCTGCTTTTTGAGGCCGACACCTGATGACATCATCAAGACCGCACTGTCAGAGGACGCGGTCATGACACCCTACCAATGGAAAAATCCCACTTCAAGAAAAGCAGCAGGCCGAGCAAGCAGGCCAGTGACAAGCCCTGAAAAAACCAACTGCACAAAAAAACTGGCAGCCACACACACAACAAGCAAACTAGAAGCCCAATGGAAAAATGCTTTTCAAGAAAAGCAGCAGGCCGACCAAGCAGGCCAGTGACAGGCCCTGAAAAAACCCACCTTCACCAAAAAAAAGGCAGCTAGAGACAACAAGCAAACTAGAAGCCCAATGGAAAAAATCCTACTTCAAGAAAAGCAGCATGCCGACCAAGCAGGCCAGTGACAGGCCCTGAAACAAATGCACCTTCCCCCAAATAAATGGCAGCTATAGACAACAAGCAAATGGGAAGCTCTACTGAAGACATCCCACTTCATGAAAAGCAGCAGGCCGACCAACCAGGCCAGTGACAGGCCCTGAAAAAAACCCACCTTCACAAAAAAAAAGGCAGCTAGAGACAGCAAGCAAACTAGAAGCCCAATGGAAAAATCCCACTTCAAGAAAAGCAGCAGGCCGACCAAGCAGGCCAGTGACAGGCCCTGAAAAAAACCCACCTTCACCAAAAAAAATGGCAGCTAGAGACAACAAGCAAATGGGAAGCTCTACTGAAGAAATCCCACTCCGTGAAAAGCAGGCCAAGCAGGCCAGTGACCGGCCCTGAAACAAATCCGCCGTCACCAAAAAACATGGCAGCCAGAGACAACAAGAAAATGGGCAGCTCTACTGAAGACATCCCACTCCATGAAAAGCAGCTGGCCGACCAAGCAGGCCAGTGACAGGCCCTGAAACAAATCCACCTTCCCCCAAATAAATGGCAGCTAGAGACAACAAGCAAATGGGAAGCTCTACTGAAGAAATCCCACTCCATGAAAAGCAGCAGGCCGACCAAGCAGGCCAGTGACAGGCCCTGAAAAACACCAACTGTGCAAAAACATGCATTTGATATTTTTCTTTTTGAACCCCCCAGGTAAAGAACCATCACTTTTGGGACTCGGGATTTTGATTTTTTGATTTGTTTGAACCCACCAAGTAAAGAAACATCACGTTTGGGGCTCGGGATTTTGAACTTTTTGACTCCCCAGGTAAAGAAACTTTTGGGACTCGGGATTTTGAACTGTTTGATTCTTTTGAGCTCCGCTCCCCAAGTAAAGAAACATCACGTTTGGGGCTCGGGATTTTGAACTTTTTGATTTGTTTGAACCCACCAAGTAAAGAAACATCACGTTTGGGACTCGGGATTTTGAACTTTTTGAACTTTTTGACTCCCCAGGTAAAGAAGCTTTTGGGACTCGGGATTTTGTACTTTTGATTTTTTTGAACTCCCCAAGTAAAGAAACATCACGTTTGGGGCTCGGGATTTTGAACTTTTTGAACTTTTTGAACTCCCCAAGTAAAGAAACATCACTGTGGGGGCCCGGGATTTTGAACTTTGTGAACTTTTTGAACTCCCCGAAACATCACTTTGGGGGCCCGGTGTTTTGAACTTTTTGAACTTTGTTGGTCTCCCCAACCAAGCCAGGGTTATCGACCTTTTTTGTTTGTCCTTCAGTCCAGGAACTCAGATTCGAGGGGCTCTGGATGTTGACCTAATTTGTTTTTCCTAAATTCCCAAGTAAAGAAGCATGACTTGAGCGACCCAAGTTGGGTAACTGCCACCAACCCAAACTAAATGAAACAAGCGGCCCCTCCAACCAACCAACCCTAACTACATGAAACAAGCGGCCCCTCCAAACCAGCAACCGAAACTAATTACACACCGGCCCCCTCCAAACCACCTGAGACTAGAACCATCAACCCAAACTAAAGGGAAAAAGCGGCCCCTCCACACAACCAACCCCAACTAAATGAAGCAAGCGGCCCCTCCAAACATCAACCCAAACCAAATGGAAAAAGCGGAGCCCTCCAAACTACCAACCCAAACTAAATAAATCAATCAGTCCCTGCAAACCAGCAACCGAAACTAATGGAAAACCGGCCCCCTCCCAACCAACAACGAAAATTGAATAAAGCTAGAGCCATCAACCCACACTAAATTGAAAAAGCGGCCCGTCCACACAACCAACCCAAATGAAATGAAACAAGCGGCCTCTCCAAACCATCAACCCAAACCAAACGGAAAAAGCGGCCCCTCCACACAACGAACCCAAACTAAATGAAACAAACGGCCGCTCCAAACCAGCAACCCAAAGAAATGGAAAACCGCCCCCCCCGCACCCCCCCCCCAAACCATCAAATGGAAAAGCGGACCCCTCCAAACCACCGACGAAAATTACGTGAAATTAGTACAATCAACCCAAACTAGATGAAACAAGCGGCCCCTCCCAACCAGCAACCCAAACTAAATGGAAAAAGTGGCCCCCTCCAAACTACCAACCCAAACTAAATGAATCGAGCGGCCCCTCCAAACCAGCAACCGATAGACGGAGAACCGGCCCCCTCCAAACCGCCTACCCAAACTAAATGAACACCCTGAACCACAAACCCAAACTAAATGGAAAAAGCGGCCCGCTCCAAACCTCTTCTTTGCAAAGCCAGGTTTTCCCTCTTAATTTGTTTTACGTTTGGGCATTTTCAGATACTTATTTCACTGTAACAGGTACAAATATTATTGCGCCAGGATGATGCCATTGTTCGGATGATGATTCTATATGGCTATGACTTTTTAAAGGCATGTCACGCCCCACGCAGCGCGAATCTTGGTAAGGAGGTATGTAAGGGGGGGCTCTTGTTAGTCTGTCATGAGAGAAAAAGTGCTTGACACTTCCACAGTTCCAGCACGAAAGTCGCAACTATTGATTTATCCGGCCCCTTCCCTGCTAATTACCTGTTGCAACATGTCTTCTGCTGCAGGGCAAGCTCTTTGCAACTCTGTGCATGTGTTTATCTTGTAATCGTTGTTTAATCTGTTTTTAACTGTTTGTTTTTGTCCTTTTTATCTTGTTTATCTGTTTTTTATGTTTTAACTTCTTTTTTTTTGTTATCTTTGGTTTTTTGCTGTATCTTTTTTCTTTAGTATCTTCCCATTAGAAGAAACAATAGATACCAAGTTCAGACTAAGTGTCCGGTATCTAATCTAGACTATCTACTTACTTTCTCTTATATCTGCACTATCTTGCCACGAGCCTTCCTAGTATTATGTGAATGTCGTGGTAGTGAAAGGAAGTGAACAGTGAACACATCAGGTGGATGACACTACTACATATGATGCACGATGCTTGGGTTTATGTTGTGCACTTGGCCTGCGTGAGAAAATGAAGGTCCGGCTGATGTCTGTATCGGCGGCTGCCATGACCACGAGCTGAGTTTGCACTATTCTGGCAAACCAGAGGTTAGTTTGTGTGAAACTAGGTTAGGTTGCCCTGTTTTGCCGGGGGAAGCTTGTCACACCTGGGTACGACATTTAAAACCCCATCCGTCACCCAAATCGGCTCGCGATAATTAGTATTTCCGTGATGCTGCTTCCTGCCTTAGGGCACTTTCTGCAAGTGATCTGGGGCTTTTCTTATCGGGGTTGCCAACAACATCTTCCCCTGCCAAATCTTTACTCTCTAATGGCTCAGCAAGTTCATCTGGATGGACTTCAACGGGGTCATTCGCCAGAAGCTCGGCGACAACTCTAGCATGCACCTCAGGATCCTCTAGAGGGGCGATGCTAGGCGTATACTCTTCTTCCGCGGCATCCTCAGTTTGCACGGAGGAGGAGTGTGACGATTCATTCGGTGCATTGCTTCTGGCGACCTGACCTTCCGGTCGGCTTGGCGGTGTGCCTTTGGCGGGACACGCCATTGCTGAGTCGCCATCCCACACGTCGTAGTACGGGACATAATCTCGAACTTTGAGATAAATTCTCGTCCCATCAGGCTTGACAAAGAATGGCTTCTCTTTTGCATGCCATATGAAGTCATAACCCTGATTCATGCATTTCAAACCTACGGAGAGAACAGAGGGTGTTTGTGGCAACAAATATGGATCCGTGTTCCCAAGGTCACCTGCGGCCATGTTGGCCTGCTTTGACGAATCACTTGGTCCATTGGCAGTCATCAACATCACGGGATCATTTGAATTATAAATTGCATATTCGGGGCAATTCGCACGTGTAAAAAGATCAGTCCCGCTCCCAGTGTCAATAATCCATGAACAGTTCGGAGAGAATCTCTTGCTCGCCAAGGCGGGCTTTGCGCCCATGTCTCTCGGGGCGCATTGCCAGCATCCGATCTCGCTGTCACATTCGTAGTTGCATCTAGTCGGATGGCCTTCCAATTCACGCCTCACAATGAAGGCGAGCATGGTTGCTTCGAGTCTAGCATCATCTATGCTAACATCATCATGGAAAAACTGATGGTCGATTGGGTAGACCTTTGGATACACGCGCGGTTTGTCCGCGATCTTAAACTGCTCACCATGTGCTGGTATCCTATTCATTTCAACCTTCGAGCTGAAACGCACGCTCGGGAGGGCAGGCACATGCTTCCAGTCCGACATGAGGTTCCCCTCAGCGATAGGGGCGTTCATCATGGAAGACGATAGGCATCCCAACACGCAAACGGCAGCAGGAGAGGGCTTTCCGGAAGACTTTCCCTTGTGACCCTTCTTCTTTTCTCCCTTGGAAGCACGGGAAGTGGATCGAGAGGTCGACTTGGAACGATCCCTGCTCGATTTGCGATGCTTCCGATCTTTTCCCTGCTTCTTTTGCCTGTCTGCGGATGGCTCCCTTGACCCTGGAACGGCCGGCTTCGGGTCGATGTGAGCAAATGGGCAGTTCTCACCACGGTCACACCTCCCCTTAGGGTAGAAACGGCACTCTTTCTTTCCCTTTGGGCTATTCGTTCGGCCTTTACCCTTACCCTTCTTTGGCTTAGCGTCTCTTGATGGGGTCCTACCCCTTGCATCGCCCGATGGCTGTTCATGCTTGTACGTGCAATTGTCCCGCCGACACGACCCATACTTGACAAATGCAATGCAAAACCCCTTAGGCACACGTTGGCTCTCAGCGGCGGGTGCGGCTGGCCTACCCCCGTTCTGCCTAGCAACCCGTTCTCGGTTGCGCTCGAGCCTTGCTCGAGACAGGTATTGCCTCACAGATTCAATCAAGTAGGTGTATGAGTGATCGGCGGACTCTTCCGAGGCGCTCAAATAGACATTCAAATGGTGTTGCATTTGCTTGCTCTTTTTCAGCTGGTTGTAGAACAGAGCCTCAAGCATGGAGTCATCTGGTGTCTTGGCATTCATTCCTGCAAGAACACCCTCCCAGCTACGCATGAAGGAAGTGAGGTTATCGTTCACGAGCCTCACGTTGAGGAGATCTTCCATGGCATAGGTGGCTCCGTGCTTGATGTTCGTGCTCAGGTGCTCGTGCACCATGAGAAGCACTTGTCTCCCACGAACTGGATTCCTCTTCTGCGCCTCTACCTCCTTGAAGGTGTCGACTTGTCTCGCCAGGTCACCCTGAATGATGTTGGTGAGGGCGGATAGCAACTTGGCGTCCAAGGTGAGGAAAGTACCGGGTTCTTTGAGCTCCTCGATTGTAACGGCGGGCTCCCACACTCTGCTGATCCACGTGAAAGCGTCATCGGGGCGATCGGATGCCGCGCATACGGCTTCCCGCACCTTGATGCGCCAATTCCTGTAACTCTCAGGAAGTGGGAAGGAGGGAATGATAATCCTCTCCGCCTCCTTGACCTTGGGCTTGTCATGGTCTGCGTCCACTGCGCTCGCCTGCTTACCCAAGATCTTGTTGAGCTTCTTGCGGATCACTCGTGCCTTCTCCGATGATGATGATGAGGATGATGATGTTGAGGAGCTGGATGATGAAGAGCTTGGAGAGTCGGAAGGAGACCCACTCTTTCGCTTCTTGTGGCTCTTCTTCTTCTTCTTCTTGTCCTTCTTGCTCTTCTTCTTTTTATCCTTCTTCTTCTTCTTCTTGTCCTTCTTGCTCTTCTTCCCATCGTCATTCCCATCGTCATCGTCGTCGTCAGGATCATCGTCATCATCGGGATTACCGGCAGGTGGTTCCCCACCGCCTCCGCTCTGGCCATTCCCTGCGCCTGATGGACATCCGCCACCATCGTTAAGGTCCTGTGCCGGAGATGTCGGTTCGTAATCCCCGGCATCCCCGTCAAGATCATCGGCGGCACCTGGCCCGTCACGGCGGAGTTCGGTGGAAGCTGACCTGACACGTACCTTAGAACTAAGATCCAGGCCAGGGGGAGGAAACGTCTGTACAGGAGAGGCCTTTGGCCTCAGACCGAAAATCGGAACATTAGAAGAACTACTCTGCTCACTGCGAGATTTCAGTTCATGACGTAGTGCCTCAATGTCCTTCGACTGCTTCATGATAATCTCCCTCATTTCAGCAGCATTCCTGTCCGCATCCTCCTTCTGCTTGTTGTGGGTGACTTCCCAAATCAATTTGAGCCGTTCATACTTCTGTTCAGCTTCTGAGCGTTGAGCAGCCCACTGCTGTCTTGCCTCGTTAAACTCTCTTTCTTTCGCCATTGCCTCTTGTTGGCATACATTGATGTGGTTCACCGCGTCCTGATAGAGTCGGCCTTTTTCCTCAACATGGCCGGCTTGGAGCTGATTGATGATGGCGTCGTGGCGTGCCGAAGCATAGGCAGCCACTTCCTCCGTGCTCGGACCTGTGTTGACCACATTCACCGTCTGACTATGTTGATATATATTCGGGGCGCTCACATGATGTTGATGAAGGTGAGTCTCATTCTTAGTCATGTGCGCGTGCATCTCTTGCCCAGGTTGATGTCCGGCAAGAGGTTCCCCTCTGCTTCCCATTGAATCCTCCGGAAGGACGACCGAAGTGATGGGCACAAGCGCGTCACCTTGGTCGGATTCAGGAAAACTGCTTCGGGAGCGCTGCGACGGATTGCATGGCGGTTTCCCTTCCGGATGCCCACCCTTGATCAATTCGTTGGCCACTGCTTCGTTCATCCTTGCTATGGCAGGGTGGCATCCGTCGCCGCTTGACGCCATTGCGGCGCGGGTGAGAGCTGACTGTACAAGGTACCAGCGATACGGCTGATAACCTGTTGAAAGGTGGGATCTACCTAAAACTCAGCACAGGCGGCAGCTTGTTTTACTTGAGCCAGTATCACGTCGGTATGCCATTACCTATCAACACAAACTACGATAACAGCTGTTAGTTAGTTACCACTAAAATGGTCCAAGCCTAAAAGTGTAAAGCCCAGGAACTAAGGAAGTGAGGTTCCCAGCAGGGTTCCAATTTTTGGGACCCCAACAAATTAAACCCAGAGGCTAAATTTCCCCAAACACTCTGGGTATGTCCCCTTTCACAGGTTCCCAAGTTAAGAGCCTACCATTTTTCGGACACGCCCAGGTTGTATAGATGTGTTGCGCATGTTTTGAGTTTGCCACCTGGACAAAAACTCGTGCACCGAGCAGAATCTAGCTCTTTGCGTGCCTTTCTTCCTTCAATTTGAGCGAATTCAGGTGCACGTTCACTTGGCTTCAGCCGAAGCGTGCCTGCCACTCCTCCGCGTTGTATGCAAAGACGCGGCGGACTTTGAAGCCAGGGCCTTCGCTTGATGTCTTTGAAGTCCAAGATTCTTCACTCACGGCGGTGGGTGTCTTGTTGAAGTCCTGATTAAAGGCCCAGGGATTCAAAAAAAAAGAAATGCTGGGTCAAAAAACACAAATTGTGATGTTGGTTCCAGCCACAACTACCCCCAGACAAAAGAACACACGTTTCAACCAGTTGGGTGGACAAGTCAGAAGTCCTTGGCCAATGCAAAGCTACGCAGGTCTTCGATTTCGATGGGCTCTCCACAACTGTCCAGTGCGCGCGGGACACTTGCTGCACTTGCTGTGCAACCCATGGCGTGGTACCTCAGTACCAAATGCCACAAGTCCACAAGTCTGCAAGTCGCGCTGTGATGTCTTGGGCCAACATGGCTCGATGCGGAAAAAAAACACTCACTCACGCATGGTACATAGCAATCTTTAGGTGTCAAAAAAAGGAGGGAGTGCCTCTATGGGGCCGTATGAGATGGCAATAGTGTATATATATATATATACTAGATGCCTATAAGCACTTGCCATGGCGGAACGCACAGGGAAACCCGCTTCGCCGGAGTTTGACGCAGTCCGAGCGGTCCCTCCTTGGGGCACTGCCCTTCGTCACCAGGCCGGCAATAATGCCCGGCCCAACAGGCCTGGCGCGGACTGAGTCGGACCGTCTCAACGGTCCGGAAAATCGTCGTCGCTTGCTTCGATTGAAATGTTGGGTATCCTGGTCGGATGTTGAAACACCTTTTGCCCCGAGCTGCTATTTTGACCCTGACTCATGTGTGTGGGTGTGCCAACTTTGAGCAAGTGGTATATGGGTGACCTCAATTGACGCTCGAAGGACATCAAATTTGGGTCAGGACATCTGAGCAGCCACTGTTCAGAGCTAAAATCCATCTCGAGATCTTCCGGGGTCCCCACCAAGATCAGATGGTGACCAAGAAAGCACCCAAAAAACCCATGACCAGCGCAGCCTGACCGTACATCTGGCAAGTTCTGGCAGGTTCCACCCTGGACGGTACGCGAGTGGAAGACCAACAAACACTTGTGGCAAGTGAACCCTGGAACTGTTGGGTCTGATTGAACATATCATCACCAAAGTGATTGGCCAAAAGAAGGCGACCTGGTTCTTAGAGTGGTCACCAAACTCTAGTGGCAATGACAGGAAACAGGGAACTTCTTGACTGTCCTTGGACATGAACCCAGGATGTCCAAGGGTCTCAATCAAAACTCAAACCCCAGTGACTGGCCAAAAGGCAACCTTGCTCATCCAAACGGCAACCACACCCAAAGAACAAAAAACACAACCCTATTATACGTCAAACCCTTGGCCAAAAGTGACTCAAAGAAGTCCAGGGCGAAAACAGGGCTTGTCTGACAATAGGGGAACCTTTCAGATGATTTCGTTTCCTTGATTTCCCTTGGAAACGTCCGAAAAGGGCACCAAGCCTCAAAACACGACACCCATATGAAACGTCCATTCTTCAGTCTCATCTCATCCGGCTTGTGACACCAACCAGCTTGTGACTTTCACAACCCGCCAGAAACAAACAAGAATGACCCTAGACTCACCCCCAGAAACCAGTGTCTGACGCTAACCCTAGACATGGAACACCCGAGACCAGGACCCGCTCTGGCCCGATACGCCGATACGCCGATACGCATCGCCTGGGGCTCGGTGGTGCCGCCAGGGCAATGCCCACCAGCTGGGCAGGGCCGCACCTCGTTCGAGTCGAATCGAGTTCGTTGATTCATACTGTGGATGGACGAGATCCTGCACCACGTGGAAACCATGAGAATCCGATAGCAATTGGTATAAACTAGGGAATCATCATTCCAGGATTTCTTAGGTGGTGTAGGATTTCGTCCATCCACAGTATGGGTATGGGTCGCTGGGGTGTTCCAGTCCCTTGGGCAGTTCCAGGGATGGGTTTTGGAGGCAAAACGAGTATGTTGTCCATATGGGGTGACCACGGGCAACTTTTCCCGTGCGGTGAAAGTCATCTTGTTTGGTGGCTTCCCTAACCCCATGTAACCATGTAAAGGACCTTTTGATCAACCTACATATGGGTATGGGTCAAACATTTGTCACCAGACCGCGGATTTTAGACCATTTCCATTTGCCGCAGGGCATGTTGGGGTTACTGGGACTTGCCAGGTCTTTGCTTGTCCCGGACCATGTTCCCACCAAGTTTGCGGTTCAATAAAAACCCGAGCTACCAGGCTACCAGGTAGCAGGTAACTATCCAAGGGCTCCCGCCCCAAAAAAGGAAACTTGGTTTGGCAGAGTCTGAAGTTGGCCCCAAAAAGGTAGCCGGAAGGAACCCAGCCCTAAACGGGCTGCGCGAATATCGACCCCATTGACAAGGTGGTACAAGGTGGATTTCATGGCTTCTTTGATCTCCGGAAGTAATGATTCAAAGTTTAAGCCTATCCGCTGGAAAGGGTTTGGGGTGTGCAGGGGGGGGGGGCTGGGGGCTGGAGAACATGGGACAAGTGACCCCTTTGGAGTCCTTGAGAACATGGGTTAGCTACAGGGTCCCTGACAATAAGTGGCCAGGAGGGTCCCTGCAGCTACGTTTCAGAGGATATTTCAGGGAGGTAGCTACGTCCCAGGCCAAACTGGAAACCTGGAGGACACATAGCCACGCTGTGGGATCCTTAGGATCGATATGTCGAATTGCTGCGACTCTCATTTCAAAAGGCCTCATGTTACATCCCTCCCAACAGAGTCCATTGTTTGTAGTGCGTGTCTGTGCATGTGTGTCAAAACTAGGGAATCCTGTTCAGCTCTTAGAATGAGGGCACACACTTGTTTGCCCACGTCAACAAAGGAAAGCAGGTGCACAATTCCCTGTGTGTCGAAGTGCAAAGGAGATGACCGAACCAAACCGGGGCAATGTGAATTCTAGTTTCACACAACTGTAACAAACCCGCACGAAAGAAACCACACCCACCAAACATCTTGCCTCCCTGCCCAAATAACAACCCCACATGCACCCTATCTTGATTCATCCCAAAGAGGTCTGTGCACCTAGTTGCAAGAGTAAAGTTTGCAGGAGAAACAGAAGGAACTTCCTGGGCAAATAGTTAGTCACCAACCGGACCTCCCTCGCCAGTAATGGATCTTCAGGGCGTTCGTTGTAATTTACCCAGATTCCACTTCGAAGATTTGGATAGGAGTCTAGGTGTTCCAATGCTGCTTCCCATCTCACAACCAGGGGTTGAAGTCCCAAAAACCAATGAAAGGTAACCTGAAACATGATCGGACCCCCTGCAAGCTAAAAACACACACACACAAGGCATAAGGCCATATTCGGGATCTTCGAGATACCTGTCGGAGGGGCTTTAAGCAACAATGCGCAAACAAGTGCCAACCTAAACCGGCCACTTGTTTACTATGCTGATAGATGAGTGTGTAGTTGTGAGGGGAGCCCCCAAAAATGGTTGGTTTCCACTTGGCTTCCCTCTAAACCGACCTGAAAAGGTTTCGCTCAAAAAAAGGACACACCCAAATCTTTGCAACAGAACACCCACCAGGAAAAACAACACGGAAAAAGAAGAAGAAACAAAAACACATTGACGCCTCCGAATCCCAGAAACTCGCATCCGAGGGGCATCAGCGGCTGGGATGGGGCAAAAGTAGCCCATGGGACAGGCACCTCCGGAACTGCCGGCAGTTCCGCGCCAAACAAAGACACGTCTACATACGTGTACTGGGTATTTATGCATAGTATCCATGCATGTGCCATCGCCCACATATAAAGAAACATGTGTTCGCTTTATGCGTCTACAGTACGTATATTCAAATACGTCTGCTCAACTATGCCCCCTGTGCATAGATGTGCTTGTGATTGCCTGTATGCACGTCCAATACTGCATAAATCTGCATGTGTGTTTAAATATAAACCTGTATGCGCACTCACCGCACAAATTTGGAGCTTTGCTGGTGAGACGCTTAGAGATGGATATATGAGAATATGTTCAAGCTTGGGTATCACTCGTGCTTCCTTGGGCCAAGTCAAAAGAAGCGCCTACAATTCCTCACTTGCTGAAGCCCGGGGAAAAAACACACATATCTCTTCCCAGCGACAAATGGAAGGCTCTAAACCTCAGCTGGCCATGGTTCCCTTAGGCTGGCCTGTGCTGCAAAATCCCCCGCAGGGGGGGGCCGGGAAAGTCATAAACGGGGGTTTTCTCAACATAGAAATTGGAACTCCAACAGAAAATGGGGGGGCGTCCTGTTGGTGTTCCTTTGACACCACCTAATCGGGGTTTCCTGAAAAATGCTACACTCATACACTACTGTAATCCAGCTTCATGGCTGCCCGGTTTGCGAGCTCGTCATAGGCACAAATCGATTTATGATCCCTTGGCTAACGGGGTTCATCCCTGGATTCTGCCAGCAAAATGAGAGATGTTGCTAGTCAATCTACCAAACTTTAAGTGTCATAGGCGAGGATTGGTACGGCCTTAAGAGCTTCATAAGAAAAGCTGGGGGCATTCACCTGTTCTAGCTATGTTGATTCAGTCTCATGTTGACCCCACTAAGGGACGTCTAGTAGGGAACCCATTTTTTGACTCGTTGGAGCAACTCAGGGGATCCCCTACTCATAAGGGGTGGGGGACCTGGAAAATGGATATCTGCAGTTTTAAGGTCCCCCCTCGACAACCGGGAGCCAGGACATGACGCAAAGCCTCCTTCAACCGCCAAAGCAGAAGGAATGAGTGCGCCTGTAAAGCTCAGCTTGGGCTGAAGGCCTACTTTTGACATCGACCCGCTTAGGTGTTTTTTGACCTACATCTTGGAGAGCGTTGTTGGGTATCGTTATCCAGGCAAGACCACAAATGGAGCACCTGTGTGATACACCCTTGCATGCCCTCGCATGACTCAAGTGATGGCTATTTACATATGAACTTGGTCGCAAATACCTCTGCGCTCAACACCCAGCCGCTCAGCATTCGCTATCCGCTGCACGCAAGCGCTCTGCGCAGTCCTTAAATCCGCTTACGCCCAGCGGCCGGAAGCAGATTTCGTGGTGCGACAGCAGATTTCTGGCAAAAAATCCGCTAGCGCGCTGGCAAATCCGCTTACGCCCAGCAGCCGGTAGCAGATTTCCAAAACTGGCGTGAGCGGCTTTCGGCCGCTGGGCGGCTACCGGCCGCTGGGCGTAAGCGGATTTGCCAGCGTGCTAGCGGATTTCAGGCTGGAAATCTCCTGCCGCGCCACGACATTTGCTTCCGGCCGCTGGGCGTAAGCGGATTTGCACTTTTTCTTAACGCGATGGCTTAGCGATGCACTAGTCCCAAGTGCAACCAAAGGGTTCGAGACGCCACCGGGATGAAATGCACGAGGAGTCAGGCGGCTGTTTCTTCGCCCGCGCAAAAGAACTGCGATAAAATGCTAGACTTTCAACAAAGGTGGCGCCGGGGTGGCGCCAAGGATCACATGCTCTCACATACATGCTCTCACACTTGTTTCAACATGTGACCAGACATGATGGCAAAGCAAATCTCATGTAATCTCACGAATAACGTATGATAGCGCACTATAGATTCTACGTGGGGAGAAAAATGCGTAAAAAAAAATGCATAAGGTACCTAGGTCCCCCAAAAAATGGAGAAAAGGGGGGGCCCGGGGGGTGGCCTGTTGAGGGTTGCCTGTTCTGGTTTTTATGTTCATCTCAAATCTGTGTTCCCCCTTATTCGTTTTGAAAAGGGTGTTTTCGGGGAGCTTATTTATCGTTTTCGTTAAGGTAATCATTTGGGTAAATTGTCGCCTTGTTCATTGTTGGGCTGGGGGCCGACATTTTTTTCATTTGAAAGAGTTAACCCTTTTAGTAGTTATCAAGTTCTGGGGTGTTGGTGGTGTACTTGTTTTGTCATGTTGTTGTTGATTTTTTTTTTTTTTTTTTTTCCGTCTTCATCCTCGTCAAGCTTTTCCGGCGCGCCTGGCTTGATTGGAATCTGAGCATTTGTTTCATGTCTGACAATCGTGTCATTGTATTTGATGATTGTCAAGTGTGCCAGAGTTTTTTGAAGACACATTGCATCCATTCAATCTCAGATTGGACCTTGATTTAAATCCATCCAAGCCTGTTGCTCAAAGCTTCTTGCAATCCTACGCTCGTGCCACTGTCATTGTGCTTCAATGACTTCTCAGTCATCGGCATACCCCGCTGTTGGCGAGGAGGTGGTTGGCGAGGAGACTTTGGTAGGTGCTGTTGAGACCATTGACGATTTGTCCTCAAGCGGTCAGTCGAACGAGGACGTTGAGTCAGAGGCAAGCACCGACGAAGAGGGTGAAGGTTCTCCTCACAGTGAGGGTCAAGACAAGCGTGACAAGCCTGACGGTTCTCCTCGCGACCCCGATGCCTCCTCCTCTGGGTTGGTCACTTCCTCTACGACCGAGACTGATGCCCAGACTTTGAAGCAGATGGTGTTAGACTATAAGGACGAAGAGATGGAGACACTCATGGAGACTGCCCTCGCGAACAAGGACATCGACCTCATCAATGACCTTCTGAACCAGATGAAGACGAAGGCTCTCTACTACATCGGTAAGCGAACCTCCTTGAACAAGGACCTGATTAAGATTAAGGCGGAGATTCGCAAGGCGAACAAGGCGAAGATTGAGAAGGAGGCACGGGATGCCAAGAAGGCTTCCCTCCCTGATTTCATCAACATCACGGTGAGCTTCAACGAGCAGAACTTTCCGTTGAAGATTCCCTTCGATGCCACCCTGAAGACCATCCGCGATATGTTGGTTGCCATCTTTGGCAAGTCCGTGCCGCCGGCCAAGAAGTTGAAGAAGATGAACTTCATCTGGAACAACCAGGTGTTGAATGAGCACCCGAGACGTCAGGCGGGCAGGGCATCCGATGGTAAGGGATGGAACTTTCAGGAGGGCGACAAGGTGACCATCTCCATCGGTGGCTCTGGAGGCGCCAAGCGTTCGGCGAGTGCGATGAGTGAGAAGATGTCGGGTGTGATGGGCAAGGACGACAAGATGACGAAGATGAAGATGGAGGCGAAGCTCCTGTTGTTCCAGTTGTCCAGCCTGGGAGTGCCTGACTTGAGTCAGAACAACCCCTTCATCACGGAGATGACCAACAATCTGGGCAACCCCATCGTCCCGAACATGCTCCAGAGGTTGTCGTTGGAAGACCTGAAGGTGCTGAAGAACCACCTGAACGTCTCCAACAACGAGCAGACCCGCTACGAGACCGTTGCGAAGGTGCTCGGGAAGGCGATGCATGAGAAGTCGCTTGAGATGAAGGAATACCTTCGCATTACGGACACTGCCATGAAGTCATTCTTCACCTTGGCGATGTGGGCGTCCTACATGCAGGACAACGGCAAGATGTCGTGGGAGAACTATCGCTCCAACATTGAGGAGCAGATTGAGGCCTTCATTGAGAAGCGTGGCACTACGACGAGCGGACGTGGTGAAGGCAGGGTGTTAATTTCAAAAATCCCAGACCTTGGGATTGACGCTATCCCAGACCTTGGGATTACAAATCCCTGACCCTCATCCCAAATTCGGGGTTCTGTCTTGACTTTCATCAATCCCAGACTGTGGGTTTTGAAATCCCAGCCCTTGGGATTTTCTCTCCACTACTAGGACTTTTGCTTTATTTTAAGACGTCCCCGTCCTTGGGTTTTGCCAACATCTACCATTAAATCCCTATTTGTGGGTTTGAAAACCCCACCTGGGGGAACGATTGAAGATACTGATAAATCCCACCCTCTGGGTTTTGACCCTATCCCGCCATCTGGGATTGACCACCCTGTCAGGTGCTTCATCGTGAGACATCATCACTCTGATGATGCTGAGATTTTGACCGCCTTGCTCAGATGATACTCCTGTAGTGATACATCTGTTGTAGCGGTTGTTGATGGCTTGTTGCTACACTCCCTCAAACAATCAGTCAAGGTTCAAAGTGGTCTCTTCAAAATGGGATTGCTTCTGATTGTCGTTTGTGTTTTTTTTCACTTGCCATCATCGACATCCATGTGCTGGATGGTCAAACCGAGATTGAAGAAGGGCTGACAGAAATGTCGCGTGTGTGCCATTATCATGTGTTTTTGACCTTGGTAGCAATTGACCTGCTTTCTTGAGTGAAAACAACATGATAAACCCGAATTTTGCCCTCGCCAGGTGGATGACGACAACTTCACGTTTCGGAACCTCAGAGTCTCTCAACGATTTCAATCCTCTTTTTGGGGACTGTGTGCGTCTGTGTTGTTTGTGTGGGTGTGTTGTTACTGTTGTTGTGTTTTTCCGGCTGTTTCGGTTGTCGGTGTGTTCGTCCGACGTTTGTCCGCTCCCCGCTCCGCCAGGTGACGCCAGGCCCTCGGTCTCTTTTCCCCCTTTTTCTTCCCTTCGCCTTTTGTTTATGTTGCTGTTGATGGAGTGTGAGTCTCGTTGTGTGCGTTGCTTTTCTGGTGTGGGTGGGGTGTGGGTGGTCGGCCTTTGGCTCAAATGCTGGTGATGCTTTTTTGCTGATGATGCTGGTTTCTGTTGATGCTGGACTAAAACAAACAAACAAACAATTCACTAATCAAATCAGTAGGGATTTTATATAGGTCTTCCTGTTTATGCTTCACATATCCACGTCAAACTCTTTATAATCCCAACTCAAAATATCAGTATTGATATTTGCATTTTTCAAATCAAGGGAAATGACACTAAAACCCAAATCCCGAGCAACCCGACCAACCGAGCCTGTCCCTGATAATAATTCTAATAATTTCAAATTATTAGAACTATTTAGATAATTATTTTATGGAGTAATGTCGCGAAGCTCATTAGGCTATTACTTTGTAATAGAGTAATGTCCATATGGTAATGAAGTGAAAGCATCAATATAAAACCTTTTATTTTCATAATTACTGAGAGATTGCTTTACTTGAGACATTGAATATATTTGATGCGACTTACTTCTGATGAAGTTATATGTGATTTCGTGCTTTTTGTTTTGAAACAATGCTTCGTGATAGTTCTGATACGACAGTTCTTTTTTCACTTTGTGTTTCACTACACCTTTTGATTTCTTATGTTCATCAACCTCACCGTGAATTGTGAAGGCGTAAGATTTAGGTTTTAATCCGATGAATTTAGTAATGATTTTTCCATTCACTTCGTCCTTAAACATTCCTAAGACCTTCTTATTAGTTTTGTCAAAGCATGGATGTTCAGGTGGATAGTCGCTAAAATCCATGTGTTGCTTTATATCATTGAAATCCTTATAGACATCATCAGTCATTGTTTGAATTACATAACTGTCAGTATCAGTATAAACCAGTTTGATGTTTTCATTATACTTCTTTTTCAATACATCATAGTAAAACTGATACATATGTAATTTGCTTAAATCTAAAATGCTCATTCCCAGGAAAATCGGCTTATCCAATTTCAGCTTCGCTTTAGTTTTTTCAACTCCTACCAGATTTTCATTATAATAAATCTGTTTTTGAATGTTGGATTATTAACACATTTTTCATATCTTACCTCATTATCAACTAATTCAAAATCCATATGGTTTCGCTTGTCTTCCATAGTTTTTCCGTACACCGCGTTATTCATTAATTTGAATAAATCTTTCTCAAAATCGCTTTTGGCTTCTTTCCTTTTACCAGTGTTGAAGTCAATCCACGGTTTCAACCAAGCCCTCTGTTGAAACTTTATTATCCTATGGACTTTACCCATTTTCATTCCCATTTTCAAATAATACTGTAAAGTCTTAATATGAACCACATATTTTTCTTTATCCTTTAGATTTAATATTAACTTACTTGTTTTCTCGTCCTTGGGACTTTTACCATCATAATATATTTTGAAGACTTGCTTTTGATAATCGGAAAGCATATTCACATTTACATTCATTATTTCAGGCGCTAGTGGATAGTCAGAGTGGAAGTCGTGCAATGTTTCGGGATATTCCAAATCAACTTCCATAATATAACCGAACTCATCGTTTTCATTCCATTTTTCAACAATGGGAGTTTTCTTTGCCCACTTGATATTTTTTAGCGGTAACTTCTGGGACATTGCCAAACCATACAAGTTATTAGCATCCAAGTAACTAATATAATTTGATGGCTTGTTCTCATCATATGCTTCCCCCATATACTTATTATTTGCCACTGCTAATTTATGACTAACCTGACACATACCACCTCTCATTCCCTTTTCAACCATCTCAAACATTTCTTGGTCATGCAATTGTTCTATTTCAACACCAGTTTTTAGAAGCATCGCGTCCCATGCGAAATTTGGCAATGTATAATAATGAGCGGGGTCTAAACCGTAGTATTCCATACACAAGTCTCTAAAGTTTTCAAATACATCGGTCAGTAGTAAAACATCAGTTCTTAGATACAAGTCGTGATACTGTCCGAGTGTTCTAATCCCGAAGTGCTTCCATACTTTCAGTGCCCTTTCATAATCTTTATCACTTACATGTTCTTCACTCAATTTACTGTAAAACGCTTCTTTCGGTGGTAAAGCCCTTTCCTTAAATCTTTCAAAATCATCAAAGTAGTCATAGGGATAAATACCCTTATCAGTCAATAAATCCAAATCTTCATCGGTTTTAACATACGGGTTTCTAACGCTGTATCTGAAATTGTTCTTCCAATTCTCACGCTTTTTATCATCCTCATATTTACTCAACTTCACCAACTTATCCAACGAAGACGATAAGAAACTGAAACTGTCCTTGAAACAAAGATTTTTAAAACCAAAGGTTATAAACTTTTCGCTGTTCTGAGCGATACATTCTATTTTAGAATTCTTGTTCAGTTCGTGAGCCTTGTTGATGATTAAGTGGGCATCGTAGTTTTTAAGGTTATGAAGAAACACTGAGATTTTGTAATATCTCATACTAAAACCAAGATTACAATCATCGTGGGCGCATCCTCTGTAAGCTCCAGTAAAGTGACAATGGTCTCGAACCTTCTTGTCCTCAGGTTTAAAATCATTTCCACAGATAAAGCAAGTAGTAGCATTTTCAAAATCTTCCTTGTCCTTTTCAGTCATGATTATCTCTTTTACTTCCTTCATCCTACTAATAATATCTTCTCTGACTTCAATGATTTTTTCAACAAACTTATCCATACAATCTTCACCTCTGTATAAGTAAGGCTCACTACTTCCGGTTATAGCATTGACTACATTAATCATAAAACCACACGGACGATGATTTTGATATGATGTAGTTTTAGCTTTTGCCGATTTGCTTTTAACATCAATTGGCACAGTTAAACATTCAAAGTCGGCATAGATTACGAATGGAGCTTTAAGTTTCTTGAAATGGTTTTTGAATGCTATTGTTTCACCTGCTTTTGGCATTTCTATTTTTTGACCCTCAACTGCTAGACATCCCTGTTCTTCGTGTTGTTTCAATAATTCTTCTGATTGAAAACCATGAGAGCAGGTTCTACAATGATACTTTTTAACTTTCTTTTTGTTAGTCTGACTACTCATTAACTTATCGTAATTTTTGATATAAGCGTAATGCGATTTAGCATCATCAGTCAATTTAATCAAATCGATTTTGTGTTGTGCTTGTGGGTTGTTGCTTCTTTTGTATAATAAAATCGTTTTACTATTCGTATCGGGGTTTATGTAATAAACATTGACCGATATGTGTTTGTTCTGTTCTTCAAATAGTTCAATCTCATCATTACCTACTGGAAAGTCAATATTATCCCATTTGATAAATTTGTCATCTACATATTTCTTATAATGATACATGTCGCAGGGATGGTCTTTTTTGAATAACTCATAAAATCCACATTGAACGGAATATTTAAAACATAAGTCATCCTCGTTTTTAATGTTAATACAAGCCTTTTTGTTTGCCACCCAGTCGGGCAATGCAATAAAGGATGAACCACGGGTAGGATTGTACCTATCATAACTGATGACTAACTTTTCAACTTGGATAAGAACCAAACTCGACTGAACTTCTTCGACTACTTCAATTTGTGTCTCAATGTCATGACCAATGTTGTTTAAGACGTTGTTCAACTCATCGGGATTATGAATATTGTATCTTCTGCTTCTTAACCTCCTTTGAATAAGTTCATTGTCGGGATTTTTGAATGATAAATCAGTTTCCACAATTATTTTCATGTTCGGGTTTCTGTTCAGGAATTCGGCCAGTCGTTGCTTCTGGTATTTTAAGTAGGATAAACCTTTCAACCCCTTTAATCTTATATCACTTACCGAGTAGGTGTTGGCGTATCCCTTGAACGCTTGTTGCTCGTCTGTGATTTTGGACTTGAATCGCTTGACATAATCCTGTAAGGGTCTGCCTCTCGTTAGTTTTAGATAATTAGCACCTTTCATTAAAAGGCCATGCTTTCTATATCCTTCACTCCTCGCCACTTCCTTGAGTTTCGTGTTCAATACGTTTGAAACTGGTTTGTTCTTATCATATCTGTAGGTCTTATCACCTATTTTGAGTTTTTGTGTTTGCCTCCCTTCTTTTTGTATTAGTTCGCCTTGTTGGCTGTTTAAAATGAAATCTATGATTTTATTTTCTGACATGGTAACCATAATACTATACTCTATATAATATAAGGTATTTTCTCTTTAAGTAGTTTTTCGGGCTGGGGTTGACTGTTGGAGAAAATGGGTTTCGGGTTGAGAATGAACGCATTAATCTCATTAAGTGTTTTTAATAAGATGAATGATTATTATTTTTTCATAATGCGCATTGTCGCGAAGCTTGCGAACAAATTTTAGATTTCTTGTGTTTAGATAAATTTGATTTGCTTGATATCGTCCTTCCGCAGTCCTCACAAGTGTAAGACTGTTTTAGGTTATTGTTGTAGTAATTCTGGTGGTAGTTCTTCTGGTCGTCCCTCCATCTCACGGGTTGCTCACTGTCCTCGCTCGAAGTCTGGTTCTGTTCGCTTATCATCTGTAAGACTAAGTCGTTTTCTGCTTTCATCAGTTCAACCATCATATCAAATTCGTCATTCGTTATTCTCTGTTTACTATTACCGTTAATAAAAATTCCTGTCATTTTACTATATTAGGGCGTTTTGTCTTTAAGTAGTTTTTATTTTTTCTTCTTGCCTCGGCTACTTTTTGTATTTGTGCTTTCTGGGCTTCTACTCCTGCTTCTTGTTTCCATTTGTTCCCTCGTCCATTCACTACCTCTAGCTATTTCTTGGGGTGAGTTGCTCCTGCTTCTTGTTTCTAATTGTCTTCTGTTCATTTGATTACCTCTTGCTCTTTCTTCTGGTGAGTGGCTTCTGCTTCTTGCTTCTACCTGTCGTCTTGACCAGAATGATGCCCTCGGTTGTTCTTCTTCCTGTTCCCTTGATTGTTCTGATGGTGTGGATGTCTTCTTGTCACGTTTGAATAGTTCAAATACGCTCTTGTCTTCTCCACCTAAAAATATGTTTCTTAACGATTTTATTTCTCGGCTTTCCTCTTTCTTATCTTTTTCGGTTGATGCTGATGACGATGATGATGTTAAATGAAGACTTTGTAAATCTTCCTGCTTTTCATCTTTTGGTTCATCTTTTGGTTCATCTTTTGGTCCTGAAGTTGCATTACTATAAATTTCATCAGCAAAATCTTTTGCTATATATCGTGTTGTTTGTGCGTCTGCCTCGTTGTTTTCATAAAACTGTGATGTTGGCGCTACTTCATCAAACATATCAGGGAACAATTCGTGTTGAAGAACTTGTTCATCAGTTTGAACCCTAGCATTCAACCGTAGTCTCCTATCGTATTTTGAAAGGTCAAAATCGTCAAAATCTATATTGTTGATTGACAAGTCAATTACCTGTCTTTCGGGGATGATTTCAATTTTTAATCTGTGCGTCATCGCTTCCTTTAGCATTTCTTCAAAAGTAGGGCGTCGGCGTAATCCATAATATTTATTAGTCATATTAAATCTTATATATTTTTTTATTGTTGAGTTGATGAACTTGGTTTCTGTTTGAAGTATTTGTATAAACATTGTCATTGTAATATGTTTCTAACCGAGCACGAATTCCTTTTCTTTCTGTTGTTCTTGCATTGTTATATTCGTCTAATAATTCTTTGAACTCATCGTATTTATCTGCATTTATTACATTAAATTGATGTAGTTTTGAAATTATGTTATCCATCATAGTTCCCGGATTTTTCGATAAATACACCGGCCACAACCACTTTATACTAGTTAAATAATTTTTGAAAATTCGTTCGTCATCAACTTCTTCGTTTTCGACATTTTGTAATTCCAACTCGATTGCTTTTTCATGCATTTCCATTATCTCAGCATTAGTAACGGTTGTTTGCGCGTCATCGTCATCATCTTTACCTTTTTTCATTGCTTCTACTTCAACAACTGGGTCGTCTTCTCGTTCATCTTCTTCTTCGCCTTCCTCTAATGGTTCTAATTCTGGCATTTCATCAGCGGACACCATTGAATGAACTTCTACACCGGCAGGATATGAACTCTTTGAAACAGCACTTGCCATTTCTTCGTGTTGTTCTCTCCAACGTCTCATTCGTTCAGCAAGTTCTTCTTTCTGTTTGTTTGTTTCCGCCAATCCTTCTTGAATGAAAGACTGGTGTTGTTTCAGTGTGTCAGCAAGTTTCAATTCATCATTAAGTTTAGCTCTTACACTACCATCGTCCGACATTGCTCCTTTCATAACTTCTCCTCTCCGGTCTAGTTCTTGTTTCTTTTGAATGTCTAAGACGTCCTTATTATCAAACTGACTACCGTATTGGTTGTCGCTTTTCTGTCTATCACATTTTCAATTGATGGACGGTTCTCATCTCCTACCAACGTTTCTTTTAACAATTCATCATAAGAAGGTCTCACATGTAGTTGTGATTTCAATGAACCTACTTTTACCGGTCCTACTGTATTCAATCTACTAATTGATTTAATCATAGTATATTAATTATTTAGAAAAATAAATTAATCAGAGATATTCTTAATCATTTCTTCTAAATGCTTCTTTCTTACAGTTAGTTGTTCCTTTGTTTGTATTCCATCTGGTGACCGTGTGTTGTCTAATATTTTTCTTATTCTGTCTAATTCCTTTCTGTAACTTTCGGTTCTGTTGCTTTCAGCTAAATCATTTCTATACTTTATTAATGCTCCCTGTGATTGTCTCGCTTCCAGTGTGTCCTTCAACTGTTTAAAATAATTCATTCTTGAAGCAACTCCCCATAAATCTGAAACATTATAATGACGTTCTACTTGTGGCGCCCTTTTAAATTCTACATTTCTATGACTTCTCGTAAGCATGAATAATATATATTATAATTAGATTATTATTTAAAACATTGATGAAGATAATTTGTTTATTTTTTCTTGTTTATCTTGTTTTTTCTTTTGTTTAAGTTCTTCATAATGTTGGCTTAATAATTCTGTTGCCGTGGGTTTCTTAATAGTTTCTTTAATCACTTCTTGCTTAATCTCATTCTTAATTTCTTCTTTTACTTCAGGTTTTATCTTTCTAATATTCTTTTGTGGATTGACTGGTAATAACTCAGTAGGTGCTCCCTTACATTTTTTAGGATGTGAGTGTCTCAAACTTTTCAATGTCATCTTTTTAGAGCATTGTTCACATTCTACTAATTCAACTTCTTTTTTAGTTCTTGGTAATGCTTTTGCTTTCGCTTTTGGTTCAGGAATTGCTTCTTCTGGTTTAACTTCTTCTGGCGTTGGTTCTTCATTAACTGTTTCATTTTGTTCAACGACTTCATTATTAATAGGTGCTTCTTCTGTTTGTGTTTCATTATTAACATCTACTACCTCAATACTTGACATATAATATATATATATTTTCCATATGGAAAATATATATATTATTTAAATAATATCGCTTTTTACAAATAATAATGACAGGGATACATTTACCCCATTTAAATTAATTTCATTTCCTAATGAATTAGAAAGCCAAAAGTCTAACTGTTTAAAACTTCTATTTGATACATCCAAGTAATCCAGTGGATTTAATTCGGAGTCGAAAATCAAACCAGAATGTGGCGCTGTGACTGGTACTTTCTTAACAACTGTGCTATCACCGGTTCTTAAATTTACTTGATTATAATTAGAGAACTGAGAAGAATGAATATAAATATTTCTAATGGGTTGAAGATTAACGAAACCAGAAACATAAGCATTGCCATATTGATAAACATTCATTTGATAATTTCCTAAAACTTCATTAACAGACTTTAAATCATTAGCATCAAAACTTCCAATCCAAATATAACTTTCATATATTATCTTCATTTGTTCATCAGTTAATACTGCAAATTGTCTATCGGCATAGTTTGAAGAAATCGTGATTTTATTAGTTTTTACACTGTAAGTAACTTCATAAGTATTTGAGAAATTAACATTATCAACAATACCGTTAATTTTTGATTTTAATTCTGTTGCCAGTTCTGTGCCAGTATAAACTCCTTCTGCCAATGCAACAGCAATCCAATGAACATTTGTATTATCTTCATCTGGAACTAACGGAGAAGAATAAAAGTATAGTATATTATTTAATCCTGACTGTATTGAATACCACGAGTTAGGTAATGTTACTTCGTGAATGTAGCAATGAACCCCGTTGTCTGTTTGTAATGTTTCCGGCAATTCAACTCTAAAATTTGATGATGTGCCTCTAATCCTATGAGCACTGTCAATATAGACCTTCTTGTATGTCAACATAATATATTTTTAATTAGAAAATAAATTTTCTAATTAAAAATTATTCTGTTGCTTAGGACTTCGTCGTATGTCAGCATTATTAATTAATTGAGAAATTAATTTATAACTTTAATTATATGATTAATAATAAAAAGTTAATTTATGAAATGAAGCATGGGAAAATTAAACATTATCAACCTTATAAGAAAACAACTAAAATAACTAATGTTATGAAACAAACTGACAAAATATTAAATAGTTATTATCCTAATTCAAATTTAACTGATGCACAAGGGTTGAGTAGAGCATATGGCAATGGAAAAGGTTTTTATATTGATGGTGATAAAATGTATGTAAGCGGTACATTTGGAAAAGGAACGTTTGGAGGTGCTGTTAATGACATTCTGGCAGATGTAGGACTTCCCTTTAAAATGACTAAATATTCACAACGATATAAAGACACATCAACAGCATTGGATGAAAACAATGAAGTTAAACATCTTATAACACATAGTCTCGGTTCAAGTGTAGGGGCACAGATAACAAAAGATTACCCTGAAAGAGAATTAACTTTAACCACTTATGGAGCGCCGTTTATATCGCGAAGGTCTAAAATTACCGATGATTACATTAATTTTAGAAGTATCTTAGACCCTGTCAGTATTGCTGACCGTGGCGCTATAACTGTTTATACTGGTTCATTAAATCCATTTACTAACCACGATTACATAACTGGATATGGAGACCAAGGCAAAGATGTTTCAAGAAGCATTGAACCGGTAAGGAGATAATATAGTTAAATAAGTACTTAAATATATAGCTATATAATATTATATATGTATAATCAGTTAAAAGAAAACTTGACAGAAAGTGAAACAAACTTTAAACCATTAACACTTGTAGAAAGATTAAGGGATTTAAATAGAGATAATAAACGAACACATGTAAAATGTCAGTGTGGGTGTTTCATTATTAGGAGTGTCAGAGTTAGACCTGACTATATTGAGTATAACTGGATTACTTCAATTTATAATATGATTGTACCAAAATATATAAATGGTTATGTCCTCATCAATGACAACACTAACAATTGTAATCACACTCAATCAGACCTTGATGAAATAGTAAAAAGAAAAAACGCAAAACTATTTTCATATTATTATTATGATACAACATAAGAAATATGACAATGAAACAACGGATGATATGATTAAGAATGAAAATAAAAAGTATAAGAAAAGTACATATGAAGAAATTAGAGAATTAGTAATGGAGAAAGAAAAAGGGAATAATCCAGTTGAAGATAAGATTAAGAAAAAGAAAATGAAAATATTTAAAAATAATAACTCTAATCAAAAGGATTACACTAAATTATTTAATTTAGTTTAGTTTAAATTATTTCTAAATTAAATTATATATAGCAATGGAAACTTTTAGTGCTGAAGATATTCTAATTGACAACCTCTCATTCAAATTAAACAAAGGTGCAAGTTATATAAATGAGCGTCGTAGCGTTTCGTTCTTCCCGTCTGGTTCAAATATCTATAAACCTTCGTCTGGAAATCGTGTTTTGAAAATCGCTTTGAATGCCGAAGATAATAGTTGGTTAGACCCGCAGAGTGTAATGGTGTTTTTCAATGTAGCAAACAAGGGTGCTATCAATAACCGACGCTTACGACCTTTATCACCTGGTTACTGCTTTTTTAGAAGAGCAAGATTAATTGCTGGTAACCAACTTGTTGAAGACATTGATTACTACAATAGAAACCATCATATGATGAGTTGCTTGATGTCAAAAGGAGCGCGGGACAATGAAGACGCACAAGGTTTTGGTTATAGATATGATGATGATTTAACACAACGCTATGCTGACACTACAACTGGCGCTATTGGAAAAGCACTTAATGCTGAAACAATCCCGGGCTTTACTTCTGAAATGGTTGTTGGTTTTAAACCTATGCTTGGTTTATTCAATCAATTTAAGTATATTCCATTAAAAGCGTGTCCTCTTGTTTTAGAACTTGAATTAGTAAGTAATTTCTCAGATTGTATTGTTACACCTAATGTTAATACTCAATTCCCTGACACTGAATTACCACCTGACACACATAAAAGCACGAGCGGAGAATTTGAACTTAATAATTGCTTCCTTCAGTGCGATGTAGTTTCATTAGACAATGACCTCCACAATCGCTGCGTTTCGCATTTACTTGATGGGAAAGAATTACCTATCACATATAATACTTATATATGTCAGTCTAATACAGTTGTTGGTCAAGCAACAATTAACACAACTGTTGTTCGTTCAGTGAGCAAACTCGCTGCCACTTTCATCACATTCTATAAAGCAGACCCAACAAACGGAAACAACGCAGTTGATAAGGAACACAACAGGTTTTACCATCCCTCAATAAGAACAAACTTTTCTACCCACGGACTTTATAACCCTGACAATGACTTAGAATTTCAACTTCAATTAGGTTCAAAATTATTTCCTGAGTATCCTTGTAAAAGCTTAACGCAAGCTTTCTATTATTTGCGAAAGGCATTGAATTTACCTTTATTTCATCAACATCATTTATCTGTTGAATTTAACCAATATAAAACCGACAAGTTCATCTTTGCTATGAATATGGAGAAGGTTCCCGATAGTTCATATACTGGAATAAACACGAAAGCCGGGCAACAGCTTCTAATTCGTGTCAAACCTATTGGAAGTATGGACGTAAGCTTTATGCCAGATACAATATATATAACGTTAGTATCAGAACAAATATTATCCATTAGAGACGCCGGAGTGCAGATACTCGATTAAAAATAAGTAAAAATGATAATATTAAAAATAAATAAATATTATCATTTTCTACTATTAATATATAATGCCTTCAATAAATTTAACAAACTTTGAGAATGTTGTAGCGCACACAATTAGCGAAATCAATTCTACAAGCGGGGTGACAAACATTAGAAACATATACGCTAATCAATCAGATATAATTGATTTACTTGACAACAAAGCAGACCAAGTAGATACTTACACAAAAGCACAGATTGACGCTAATTTTTACGATATAAATCAATCATACAATAAGACGGAAGTTAATGTATTATCAAATAATATTAGTTCAAACACATTTTTAATAGGTAATCTGACAGTAACTTCAAATACAAATTTTAATAATATTTCATCAAATACAAATTTAATAAGTAATTTAAATTCTACTATGTCAACTAATTTTAATAACATTAGTTCTAATTCTAACTTAATTAATACAAATATTAATAATATTTCATCTAATACAAATTTAATAAATAATTTGAATTCTACTATAACAAGTAATTTTAATAGCATTAGTTCTAATACTAATTTAATAACAGGATTAAATAGTACAGTAAATTCAAATATTGCTGCAATTTTAGAATTACAGAATGGTGGTTCATTTAATGAAGCAGATTATTATAATAAAATAACGACTAATAATTTATTATCAAAGAAGTTAAATACATCAATATTAAATAATACATTAATACATAATATAACAACTACTGCAACTTTCAAAATAGCAGAATTTGGAAATTATAATAATTTCTTTGAAATGTATAATAATTATTTTGATAGTTATGTTTATGGAAATTTAAGTGGAGCAACTATGTTTTTGAATCAAAGAGGTTTTGGAGATGTAGAAATTAATAATTCTTCAACTTTTCAAAATGATAAAATAATATTAAATCATAATACTACAATATTATCTAATTTACAAGTATCTGGTTTATTTTCGTGTTCGTCTATTTTAGATATAGCAGGTTCTGATGCTAGATATGTTTTACAGTCAGATAATTTAGCAGGATTAATAAGTGGTAATACAAATACGATAAATACAATAATTACTACTAATAATTCACAGGATACATGATTAGGTCAAAAGTTAGATAAAATAGATACTAACGCTCAATCAGTAGCAGGTGCTATTAATTTTAGTGATAATACAACTTTACACAGTAATTTAAATATGTTGACTACTGGTTCTATAATATGTAATAAGTTTAGTACTACATCGTCGCCTAATGTTGGATTGCAAATGACATTTCAAATGTTCAATCGTGAATTTAATATTAACAGAGATGGTAGAATGTGGATGAGTAGCGCAGGAGGTCAATGGGAAACTCAAATAGGAGATGCTAATGTTGGAAGAGTTTGGGTTAAGGACCGGTTCGGCTTGGGTTCCGTCGGAATTAATGGCTATGTTTTAAATTGTGCTGGACAAGCAAGATTTACTGATGCAGTTCAATTTATGGGAACTGACAAAGCAATAAGTTTTAACAATGGTTCATACTTGAATTTTAATAATAATGGTTCAATACGAAGATATACTCCTGATGCTATAGAAGGGCTATATATGTCTCATAATGATTTTGTTGCCATTAGTGTTGGCGATGTTAGTAATGCTTCTAATCAGTTTATGATGTGTGATGGATTAGTGAATAAAACTATTTTTAGTAAGCCTATCGATATTTTAGGTAATATTTATACAAATGCTTCTGTTAATTGTGATAATGTTAATATTGATACTGATGGTAAATTAACAATTGATACAAACTGTGAATTATATAGATATGTTAGTGCTTTTTCATCTTTTGATATGAGGAATAGTGATGCTAATTCTTCAATTAGATTTATTTGTGGGGACGCTGGTGTCCAAGATAATATAGTCGGAGCAGTTAATATTACTAGCGGATGGACTTTTAATACTGCTACTGCTGATTTTATGGGTAATTTATTTGCTGATGATGTTTATGTTAAAACTAATGGAGCATTAAGAAGCAATCATTTAGCACCTAACGGAGGAACATTAATAACCGTTGATACTAACTTAGCAGTTCAAAATGCATATTTAGCAACTAATACAATACAATCATTTGATTTAACAACAGTTTCATTTTTAAATGATATTTCCATGACTACTGGCACAGACATAAAGCTTGGTACGAGTGAAATATCAACTTATTATGATGGAACTAATTTATCTACATTTGATGTAATATTCAGAACGTCAAATACAGCTTTTAGAGTTTCAGATAGTTCAAGTACACCGTCGGTTTTATTATCTATTGATAAGACATTTGGAACGGCAATAAATACTAACAGTTTTACAAATAATGCTCCATCAACTTTTAACGAAAATGTGACAGTTGTTAATACAAAAACATTATTTGTTAATGATATTCAAAATGCTTCAGGTGATGCTATTGATATTACTGCTGGAACTGTAACTATAAATGGAAGTCTAATAGATAATTCTGATGCAAGATTAAAATATGATGTAGATTTACTTAAAAGTAATTGTATTAGTATGATTAAGAAATTCAAACCTAAAAAATTCAAAAGAAAAGATAGAGAAGATAAGGATGCAATACACATCGGTTACATTGCTGATGATTTATTAAAAGCAGTTCCAAAAGAAATTAGTAATGTAGTTCATAGCAGTCGCGAATATTTAGGCATTGAATATACAAAAGTACCAATATTATTACATAAAGCTTTACTGGAAGTAATAGATAAAGTTGAAAAATTAGAAAAAGAAATTAAGGATTTGAAAAAAGAAAAATCTAAATAATAATATATAATGGGTATTGGTCAAAGCAAAAACGAAGAAAATAACAGTATGGAAGACATTAAGAATTTAAGAGTAGATGAAAAAACGAGAGCGGATACTTTAATAATAAAATCTATTCAAGAATGTGTAACGAGAATAGAAAAGTTAGAAAATCAAAAATCGGACAAACTATTATATAAATTACCTGCGTTGAATTTATGCAACGCTTCATTGATTTAAATTAATAATATTAATATGATTCATTAACATTATTAATTAAAAAATATGAATAAAATTTACTAATAAAACTTTGTCTTTCTTAATTGATGACTTTAATAGTTATTTTTTTCACTTGTAATGAAATAAAATTAGCCACATTGTCCCTATACACTAAATTAGTTTTATAAAGGTCTTTATTAAGAAAATAATAAATATCAAATAAATTATTTGATGTTAAAGTACGATTACGAAGATGATTAAAAAAAGTAAATGAGGTAGATGTAACAAATATATCATATTCAATTAATAATTTTAATGGTTTATGTTTTTGATGTAATTTATCTAACTCACTTAAGTTAAAAATATATGATATGCCGTTTTTGATAATATTTTTCATAATGATATTATCAATTTCAAAATACTGTGAATTCTTTAATTTGTAAGACTTATACACTGGTTTAAATTTACTAATATAATTTTTAATAATATTATTATTTTTTATTTTTAATAATCTAACATCACCTAAATTATAAGATAATACAAGGTTTTTAATGTCTAATGGTAAATCATAAAATAACATAATATATTTAAATCTTTATTTTATTTTAAATGCTTTTTCAAATCTAACATAAAACATATTATTAACATCTTTGGAATTCATATTAACATAAAAGAAGGAGTAGGGCTTATCATCTACCGCTTTATGATACATATTTAACAGTTGCTCTTTATCAACGATGGCGGAGTTTTCCTCAATGAATGACATTAACTCTGATACATTCTTTAACTTAAGATATACAACGAACTAGAATTCAACCTAATGATTGGAGCAAGGACACGATATTTTTGAACACTTAAGCAAAAACTAATGGCGTCGTGTCTGCCTCTCGTTGCCAGTCCATGAAGTAACTTACTATATCTAACAAATTTAGGGTCGTCTGCAAAATCATCAACTATGATTAAAATTGAATGTAGTTTCTTCATCTTCTGTTCTTTCATATAATGAATTATCTTTCTTTGTGTGTTAATTATTTCTTCCAGTTCTTCAGGTTGGTAGGTGTCATAATATAACTTTTCTTTTTCATCATCAACCTTCATATTATCTTTTTGATATTTCTTGACTTCAACGAAGGTAGGGTCATTATGAACCGACGGGCTAAAAATGAATATACGGGCGAAGCAGTCCCTATAAACATTTAGGATAAGGTTTTGAATTAAAACTGTTTTGCCACCCGTTGATGAAGCAACAACAATTGAGCGAAAAGGTAGTTTTGGCACATGTTCATATTTAGATTGTTTGAAATCGTAATCAGTTATATTTATTGGTTTTATTATTGGAACATCAGACATAATAAAATAATATTAAAGTTATTTAGAAAATATTTTATATTTATTATTTTATATGAATAGAAGTTATTCGGATTATATTGATATAATAGATAAAGTAGAAAATATAGAACAAGTTGTTATAACTGATAATAGATTTAAGAAAGTATGCTATTTTGTTTTAGAATTAATTAAGTTTGTGATACAATATATTAAAAATATAAATATTAATATAGATGGGGAGAAAGAAAAAGAATAAGACAGAATCAGTTGTTTCTTCAACTGATGAAGAAAAAGAAGAAATTGTTATTGAGTTTGCTTGTCCAATGTGTAAAAGAATATTAGAAATGAAAAATGAATTAGAAATAAAAAATAATAAACATTGCAAATGCTCGTGTATTCCAGCAAGTTTCAAATTAAGTAAAAATGATAAACGAATAAATATCGATAAAACTAAAGACAGTATAAATCTGGAAACGGATGTTCATAATATAACTTTTAAATGGGGTAAGGATGCATCACTTTCGGAAAATGGTGATAACGAAACTCAGGAAACTATACGTGAAATGATGAAAAAATAGTATTTAAAGAGTAGATTTAACATAATTGCAACATTTAGTTTTAAAAGTTTAGTTTTATAATTTAGTATATATGGAGGAACATTTAGCGAACATTGACAGTAGTTTAGAGTTGTTGTTTCCAAGATTAGAAAAAGTGTTGGAGCAAAATGAAAACATACTGAAAATCTTAAAGAGCTTGAATATTAAACCTACATATAATAACAATAACAGTTACCAAGCAAAAGAAGTAGATAGAGACAGTAGCGAATACAAAAATAAACGAAACATTTATGTTAAAAAACTGAATGAAAAAATCATAAAAGAACCTAAACAATCAAGTCTGGATTACTATCAAGTCAAGTATAAAGAAGACACCAAGAAATACGTTTAATCATTAACCAACAAAATTTCGTGTCTCAAAAGCGGTTTGTTTATTCCTGCTACTTTGTAAGTTTTATTACCCATAATATCATATTCAATTTTATCGATATTGAATATTTTATTAGACCATTTAGAGTTATACTCCTTTCTGTCGGTGTAATTACCCCTTTTCTTTTGAAACACTTTTACCTTGTCGTTCTCCACTATTCTGGGATACTTTCTTTTGTTTTTTTCTCGTAGTTTAAGATTGACCTTTACATTTATTTCATTGTCGTCCTTGTGTGCTTCAGACGGTGTCATCCTTGTTGATGAGTGAGATGTGCTGTTATACTGTTTCAATGCTTGCGTTAGGGCATCGGTCCATTTCATGTTGTTAAACCTAACTCTATCGTGAATTTTGTTTTTCATCGTTCTAATAAAACGCTCGGCCACATTTGCGTGGGTCTTCGTGACGATGTGGTTTATTCCTTCACTGTTGAAGAAATCCTGAACTTGATTTTTAGTTGCAAACGCTCCGTCGTCATCAGAATACACGGACATCGGATAACCCATCTTTTTAAAGCTTGTTCTCAACGCCTTCAAAACGTGCTCTCCGTCTCTTTCCTCCATCGGTATTACATCTGCTAATTTACTGAAGATGTCAATCACGACTAAAGCATACTGTGGAACGTTCTTGTCTTTTGCTAAAGGCGACATATGCATTATGTCTATTTGATATTCATATCGTGCGAATGGAGCGGTATAGGAATTAGTACCTCTATAATTTTTGATTTGTTTATTTGGTTGTTTCTTTAAGAAAGACTTTACATCGTCTATTGTTATTGTTGGGTCTTCTTCCTTTGCCTTCTTGTGTGTCGCTTGTGTGCTTCCGAAACCCTCGTCTAAGTCGTAATAGATGTTGCTGATTATTTGGTCTTTTGTTAATCTCGCCATTATATTAAATTGTTAGAAAATATTTTTTCAATATAAACCCCCACCCCTCAACATAAAATAAAAACTACTTAAAGAAAAATGGATATAATATAGTAAGAGAAAAACAAATGACACTGTTTAATTATGATAATTGTCCTTGTAAAAATAAATGTAAGTCTGTCTTGGCACTAGCTAATATTTTACCTGTTGATGTGTGTAATCTTATAGGTGGCTATATTAGAGTAACATGTTTTGATTGTAGGTATTTGATGGAAGAAGAAGAACATTTCATGAGAAATAAAGACATTCCTGAAGAAGGACTGGAAAAAGCAGAACTTCAATTACAAGTTATTAAACTAATGCAAAATAATGTTTTTACACTACTAGCGGAAAACCAATATAGTATAAAATTAAGACATTACAGAAAACACATTGACCGAGTATTTGATATACAAGAAGTTAAAGAACGGTTCAAAAATAGAAAAATGTATTATCAAGCATTAAAATCATACTGTAAGAATAATGAAAATGAAATCTGTATCATTTTAAGAAAATGTCTTAACATTGAAGATTTAAAAAAAATTAAACGTTGTGGGATTACCTTTCCAAACCTAAACAGTTGGTGGTCATATAGAAATAACAATTATTATTTGAGACATATTCTTAGCGAATTAATTGAAATTTACATAGACCAATTAATAAAAGGATACGAGCATTATTGTTGTGAGTATAGTATGAGTTGTTATAGTGGTTGTATCGCTGGTGAGATTGAATTCGGGTCAAATTAACTTTTGTTTATTAATATTATTATCTTATAATATGATTAAACATTGTTTTATAATCTAAAAAGAAGGTTAAGACATTTAAATTAAACCTGAAACCCAGACCAGCCGACCAGCAACCCCTAGCCAAAACTACTTAAAGAGAAAAAACCTTATATATTAAGAGAAAAATGAGTGGGGGTAAAATGTCAGATAATAATTTTATGGTTGAGAATTGTGATAGCTTACCTGTTGATGTATTAAAAGGTATCATTTCATATAAATTAGGGGAACCTGAGTATTTGAAAATAAAACATAATCATATTAAGACATTAACGAGAATACAACAACAATATAAAATAAACAGATCAGAAACAAAAAGAAAGACAAAGCGTCGAACTGCTGTAGGTGGTGATGATATAAAGAGACACGTAATTGAGTATTACATTTCAAGAAATAAACCTTTAAGCATTAAAAGCATTGAAGATATAGTTTTTAATGAAAATGAAAACTTAGGTTGTTTGTTAGATGGCATTGAAACCGATAACAGTTATGGAGAAGTTATAATAGTTGAGGTAAATATGTTTGTAAGGTTTCATCATTTCAATTATTATGAAGACAATAAGTTTAGTACTTTTAGTTTTTATTTTCGTAGTGATGATGTTGTAGATAATATAACCATAGATAATATAGCTGATGTAATGAGAGTGGCGCATCAAACAATAGACAGTCGTATGGAAGATGCAAGAAGTAGAATGAATTTTGAAGGAGTACAAAACATAAGGTTTAAACTAATGGTTGATGAACCTGTGTAATTCATAACTAAACCATAATTATAACATGTAAAATCTTATATGTTATAATTATAGCGAACTTTTAACCTATAAAAGAAAATTATTGATAAAAATACTAACAAAACAAATACACCACCAACTCCCCAGAACTTGATAACTACTAAAAGGGTTAACTCTTTCAAATGAAAAAAATGTCGGCCCCCAGCCCAACAATGAACAAGGCGACAATTTACCCAAATGATTACCTTAACGAAAACGATAAACAAACTCCCCGAAAACACCCTTTTCAAAACGAATAAGGGGGAACACAGATTTGAGATGAACATAAAAACCAGAACAGGCAACCCTCAACAGGCCACCCCCCGGGCCCCCCCTTTTCTCCATTTTTTCCCCCCCCTAAATGCATTTTGCTAGAATGGGGGATCTCAGGGGCCTTCGCAGGCCAACCTGACGCAGCTCACTTCCAAGTGACTCAGCCTACCCTCTGGCTGGTTGATGTTTAAAACAAAAAAAACACCGGCGCCGGGCACCTGGAAGAACTCCCCAGTCGCCAGGCCAGTTCCCACATCCACCCCTTAACCACAAATATGTTAGCACAAAGCCGTGTCATGTTGCTCCCGAAACAAGAGTAACCAACAGCGAGAAGCACACGAACCAAAATTCACCAGAGAAACCAACCAAATACTTTGCTGTCGTGAAGTTCACTACGGACTCCCTGACTAGTTTTGCCCTAGTATCGCCCTTGAATTCCCCTTGTACTGCTCTCATATTCATTTAGTGTTCTCTTAGTATACCCCTTGTATTTCCTCACTACCCCCCCAGCAACTTGGTATTCCCCTAAAGTTGTTTTGTATTGGCCATTACAGAAAAGTACAAAATGCAAAAACCTCAAATGTCCAACAAAGCAAAAACCAACAAAATTGCAGGCCCTATGTAGCCATAGGGTCTGCAGCTTTGTTTTTGGGTTTTGTGCAAACTCAAGGGTTGTTTTTGCTTTTTGGAAAGGTGCAAGCAACCTTTGGTTTTCCAAAACAAAACAAACAACTGCAGGCCCTATATCCCCAAGCCTGGTCCGCCCAGAGCCATAGGGTCTGCAGTTTTGCTTGTTGACGTCTGTTTGGAAAACTCTAGGGTTCGCTTGCTTTCTGATGGAAAAGTGTAAGAAACCTTAGGATGTAAAAAAAAAAAAACAGACCCTATGTCCCCAAGCATGGTATGCTGAGAGCCATAGGGTCTGCAGTTGTGCTTGTGTGTTTTGAAAACGAGCATTGTTTGCTGTTTTGGAAACATATGGGGGTTGAGCAAAACGTCCTTTACATGGGGTTACCATTGGGAAAGAGGTGACTTTCACCGCATGGGAAGAGTTACCCATGGTCATTTTTGGGGCCGAACTAAATATTGATCAACCCCCACATGGACAACATACCCAGTTTTCCCTCCAACACCCATCCCTGGCACTGTCTTCAAGGGGCTGGACCCCACTTCCCCAACTTTTCGTGGACGTCTGGGCCCCACTGCGGGACTCGTCGCCGGTGCCGGCGGGGCAATGGTCCCCCGAGTTGCAGGACCGTGGAGGTGCCAGGCCACCCAAGCAGTAGAAACCTGGCATACATCCAAGGGTTGATTCCGATCCCGTTAGTTTCAACCACCTGAACTTCGGTAGTTGGGATATTCCCCACATAAACCACCATTTGGGGTGAGGTCGTGTGAGGTCGTTATAATTCACCCAGAACCATGGTTCTTTTCAGAAACCGGCCGTTCCGCTGGGTTTCCGGAGGTTTTCTAGAAGGAAGGATCCCTCGAATGAATGGGGAAGGTGGCACTAGAATAAAGCGACCTTTTGGAAAAAAGGAAATGATGGGCCTGGGAAAGGGCAATAGAACCAATCTAAACCAGTGGATCCCATCTGTTCTAGTCAAAAAAGGGACACCTTTGCCTACCGGATGCCAGTTGCTTCGGTTTCCCAAGGCTTCCGTTTCAACTTCGCTCCCCTCAAAAGCAGAAAGTTCCATGCCAGTTGCTTTTGGTTTCCCGCGGATGCGGTAAAAACCTTTTGGGAAAACCTGAACAACTTCCCTCAAAAAGAAAAGGGTTCTATGCGGTTGTTGCGGATGTATATTCAACCTTGCTAACCCAGAAACTCCATGACCCCTTTCAACCGAGAAACACTTGTGAGACCGAATCAAGCAGATCTGTTGGCAACAACATGTATCCAAACACCGCCTGCAAAGAAACGTCACGGCTTGGACACAATGCTATCCATATATTTTGCCTGAGGGATGATTGAATAAGGGGTACCAAATCGCTGGTCGGTACAGTTCTCCATCCCAAATTCAGGACGCACAGGACGCACTGAAGGCGCCCGAGCTCGACTTCAGGAAGTTTCTCGAGAATAATAATGTGAACGGGTGATTCTGGGATCAAACGATCAGGTGATGTATCCGAGATGGGGTGAGCCTGCCTAACACGTTGAGATGGGGGATGCCTTAAAGTGGCGCTGTCTTTTTTGTGTCGTTTAACAGGGGGACTCCTTAACCTTCCCACAAAGACAAGGGGGCCTTGCCAAATTGTCCCATGTCCTTGGACAGGGTGGGTTTTCTGGGTCTTAAGTTTCAGGGCCTCCGCTTTGATCCTGTCAGGTTTCTTAGGAAAATGGCGGCTTTGGTCCGAGCGCTGACCCAAGCTCGAAGTGAATCTGGTAATGCTTTCATCCCCTGCAGTCTGACCCGAAAAAGGGAAGCCAATCTGGCAATGCAGCAGCGGACGATGTCGACTTCACGCCTGGCGGACACTTCTGCAAGCTTGGCGCACTTGTCTCGCCAAAGGCCGCTACACAGCGCCCGCTCGCGTCCTTAGCAGGATGGATAGCGAAAAGAGCCGCGGTCAAAATTATGCAGGTTTCCCCGAGAAGCCATGGAACATCTCATAAGTCCCCGAGTTGTTCTGGGAATTTAGTGAGTTTCCCCATGGCATTAGATGCAAAACCATGCGATTGGCCGCCCAGCGCAGGCCCTGCAATGCGTGTTGAGCAATACGCTTCATGCCTTCTTTGAATAAAGGAAGGCACTTCTTCTTCATATTCTTCTCCTTCTTCTTCTTATTTTACCGCCCTTTCGCCCAAGAGATCGCAAACATG
The DNA here is from genome assembly GCA_963377175.1 of Effrenium voratum. Classification (NCBI taxonomy): domain Eukaryota; class Dinophyceae; order Suessiales; family Symbiodiniaceae; genus Effrenium; species Effrenium voratum. The sequence continues at coordinate 512,929 of CAUJNA010001746.1, read as the reverse complement.
TCAAGAACCGAAGAAGCAACAAAGTTGAAAAGCAAACAAAAGAACTGGCAGCACGCACAGTCCTTTCCCTAACATGTTCGAAACAGCCGCCCGCATCATGGACCTTTCACCGCTGCTACTGTGGCTTTGTAAGGGGAACCAGGCAGATTGGCTTCCTGAGGGGCAGCAACCTACACACTTGGTCAACGTTCAACCTCAAACCTAGAAGCTCATTTTAGTCAAGGTCAAAGATGTAAGAGGCTACCAAACGTTGAAACAAGGGCAAGGTGTCTGTAGTAGCTGAATGCCTCCTGTGTGTTTTGTTGATTTCAAGCAGTTGATTTGAGGGGGGGCATAGCGGCATAGCTTGAAGGAGATGCAGCGGAACCCCTGCCCCGGTCATGGTATAACAAGCCCAAGACATGTTCGTCTTCAACAAGTACCCTCGCAGGCCAAACATGGAAGTGCACAGAACCCCTTTGGAAGACTATACTCTTCTTGGAAAAGGAGCCAGTACTCCTCCATGCTTGTTCGTGGGAGGGCAAATATGGTTTATGACAAAATAGGGGAGCCACTAATATGCTGGTCGGCATGACCTTCCATGACCTTCCTGTAAACTGACCTCAACAAGGGTGCCCTCAAAACAAGCACACCCATAGGCCCATGTACTTCACCGACCTGAAGACAGGAATGCCAACCTTGACCTTCATCATGAATGAGCAAGTTTTACTGCCGAGTGAGCTCGCCAACACTAGCGCGCATCAACCATAAAGCTCTTGCTGGAACACCCTAACCCAGCCCCCAACGTTCTATGTCCGCCGCTTTAAGTTTGTCCCAAGAGGTGCGTTTGTGCGGTCGTGCGATTGAGGGACCACTGCTGTAAATCTTGGCCGAGAGGAGAGCGGTTCTAAACGTCTCAATAATTTCTAGCTTCCTCGAGGCCTGATGAGAAAGGGCAATCAGCCCTAAGGCAAAAGCTTGCATCATCGGAGACATATCCTGGGAGAGGGAAACATCTCGTCCAAACAGTCAGACCATCCAATACCTTGGGTTCAATTACCCGTCCTCACACACAGGCTCTTCTGCAAGTTGACAATACACGATGCACCATTTCATGACACCCTGCATCAGCAAACGTGCTTCTCGGCACGATAAATATGTCTGATCAAGTGTTGCTTGCGGGTGTGCAGTAGTCAAACATAGGGACCCCACTTTGGATATTGGGCGAGGATTCCCAGGAACCATCCATCGCAGTCTCTTATTCAAGGAATCATTCTCCTGTGCATGTCAGCCTATATCGAAGTGGACCGGAAAGTACGCATCGTGATCTTGTCACTGTGAAACCGAACGTATCCAAAACCAAACCACGGGTGTCCATTCGACAAACAGAGTGGCACTTGTAAATGAGCCGAACTCACCAGAAATGATACCTATGATTCATGACTGTTGTTCAGACATTGCCAACCAGCACGATCTCCCGAAACACTGGTTGGAAGGGGCCTTGGGCTCTGGGCCGAAATGGCCGTGGCTCGGCATCTTCTGCTGAACACCAAACCCCAGACGCAACCAGGTCCCAATGCTGTCCATGTCGTGTTTTGGAGTTTTATCTTATGGGGTTCCAGTGGACAACACCTGGGCTTTCCGCCGTCATTAAAAAAAAAAAAAAACATTCGGGCCTGTCTTCTTTTTGGGGGCCTGGTTTGGGGGGGGTGAAAGGGAAACCAAAAGGAAACCCACAATTTTGTAGGGGTCGATTCCTAACAAAAAAGAAATAAATCCGAACCACCGTCATTTGCTGGCGAGGGGCTGTGAGGAACCATTCCCCTGCCTTCGCGGAGTAGTTCATGGTGGCGTTCATGGCGCTGTTCACCAAGAGCCAACTGATCCCTTGCACAAAGCTCGAGGAGCAGTTGCCTCGAGCCAATTTTCTCATCCGACTGCTGGGGGGAGAGAAAGGGGGGGAGAGCCCAAACAAGGCCTGTCAAGGCCTTACGGGCTCAATAAGGGCATATTTGGGTTCCTCCCCGCTCCCCCCAGCCCACATGATCTTCTGATGCGGCTTTGGGGGTTTGAAACCAACAGGAAACCCAAACCGCCAGTTTGGGGGCCGTTCCCGACAAAAAAGACACACCCACCAGTGGCCAGCTGGAAAAAAGGCACCCTGTTCTTGTTGGAGTTTGCGGGTCTAAGGGTTGGGTTGCAGGAAAAATCTACAGGAAAACAGCTTATTAAGGGCGTTTTGGGGCCCTTTTCCTGTAGATTGCCCTGTAACCAAACCCTTTGAAAAGGGCAACCGTCTCTAAATGACGAAAAGGGACACCACTTGGTGTCTGTTTCGGGAGGATTCTTGTGATAACAGGGACCCATTGCCAAGTTGAACCCCAATGAGGCGCCTATGTTTTTCATAATTTAGCCATGGACTGTTGATTCACCGGGGGTCACCCCAGAGCTGTATAGGAGCGGTCAAAGTACTTGTTTTTCAAGAAGAAGACACTGGACAACTACGGAGTGCCCCTGAATCTTTTGGGAAACCCAGCAGGTCCCTCATGAGCAGACTTGGTAGCGGTGTGGCAACAACACGTTTCTCACTTGCAACCAAATGGCACATAGATCAAGATGTCCTGTTGGACCGAAATGGACTAAACATGGCTGCCGACGTGGAAAGACATCAATAGTTCAAAAGATCAAGCCACTTTGAAGATATGTGACTTCGCCGATCTGTGGCCTCGACATTGGTATTCCGTGTGGAGCCCCTGAAAAGCGAATAGCCCCCTTCTGACCGTGGGCTATGCAACCCACTCCTGTGGAAGAGCTTGTCAGAAATACAATCTGTTGTGTGTGCGTGTCTGTGGTGCGTGGTGTGCGTTGAGTGTCTCTTTGTCTGTTTGTCTGTGTGGAGTATACTGTGTAACTACTGTGCAATGTGCAGCGTGTAGTGTGGTTTGTCTGCGTGTCTCCGCAGTCTGTAGTCTGTGTTGTGTGGTGTGCTGTGTGTGTGTGTGTCTCTGTGGTCTGTATAGTGTGTAGTGTGTTGCGTGTTGTGTTTGTTTTGCTGTGCTATGCTGTGCTTTTGTGGCGTTGTCAGTATGTTGTGTGTTTGTGTGGGTGTGTTCCGTGTCCTGTGTTGCATCTGTGTATTATTGCAATGAGATAGTCTTAAATGATCTTAAATGGGCTTCCCTAATATTCCTCCCCTTGAATGACATATGCCTCCCCAAGCTGACAGCAGACTAATGTCGACGCTGCATTTGCCAACCTTAAACTGTCTGCCCTAACATGGACGTGGGTCACAAATAGGTACCCAACATCAGTTGCCGTAAGTGGAAAGGACTAAAACCTGCGGTCCAGTGGTTTCATGTTGACCCATACCCACTATGGTCCCGAAAAGTTCGAAGACATCTTGAAATGGGGTGACGGTCAGGCCAGGATGCAGACTTCGCCGCTGACATCACAATGAAAGTCGAGACCTAGCGGAGAGGAAAACGCGCAGGCCGTTTGGGGGCATTGATAGAAGGAGCCCCTCCAAAGCCTCCACTTGAGGCTTGTCCTCCGCAAAAAAACAAACTAAAACAACATACTTCCAGTGATAGATTCCCTTTAAACCAGGAAACAAACATGACATCTTCTTACGCAAATGGAAGAAAGGGAACAAAGGGCACCTTTCGAGGTCATTGCTTGCGGGCTCTGCTGAATACCTGCTTAGATTGGCCCAGTTTGCGGTTTCAGCAACACAATGACAAAGCAAGATAAATTAACCTTGAAACAAGATCGCCGATTGGCAGAAGCCTGAAATTTGCTAGTCAAAAGGAAACAACAACATAAGCATGTCTCAAAAGAAAGCTGCAGCAATAGTAAATCGCATATACCGTATAAGGAAGTTCCAGCAATACTAAGTCAAATGGAAACTCAACTGCAAGAACTCTACTGTGGTACTGCTCAACACAAAAGTAATACTGCCCAATACACCATATTCGAGGTCAAGCTACTTCCAGTGCTCTATGCTGCCCGTGTCCACCTTATCCACGTTAGCTGGGGAGAGGTTAATCAAAATGAGGTAAGCATTGCCCAGAGAACCAAGAAACCGGTACACACAAGGGGACGCAGTGCCTGAAACAAGAATCAAACATTGATTGATTACAGTTAACCAAGCAGCATAATGTTCAGCTAATGCAGATATGTCTGAAGATTGGTCTCAAAAGGTTAAAGACATATGCCCCTTACCCTCCGAGTATGCCTTTGATCATCCCTAAGGGAAGTTTGGGGCATGCCATAGTCATTAGGTTGCTCCAAAGACCCGAACGCCATAGTTTGGTGGAACACCAAAGGAAACCAAAGGAAACCAAAGGAAACCAGGGAAACTACAGGAAACACCAAAGGAAACACCAAAGGAAACCAATGGTCATACTTTTCTTGCTTTTACTCATTCGGCAACAGGCGCTCGCCCTGAACTTCCACGTGAAACATGGTGAGACTCCGTTCCCCGTTCGGCCAAGTAGGGTTCTATCACTCATCATCCCTCCATTTACAGTTGGGTGGATGGCTCAATTCCAGCCTTTAGCCTGTCAAGCGTGCAGCCAAGTCGCTGTCTTGCAGCGACTCATTGGACTGGCAAAGGCGCACGTTGCAATTCTCAACTCAAGAAGACGCAAGCAGGAAAGACCCTGGCACATAGATTGGTCCGAAAGGGGAGGTCGTCTTCAGGCTCTCTTTAACAAGTCTCAAGGACCACAAATGCGAGTGGAATCCACACAATCCGTCATTTCGTAGGAAGCCACACGCCCACTTGAAATTGGCGCCCAACTGTCAATTGTGAACCCAGCAAGAAGCAGAACCTTCACTTTTCATCCCGAAAACACCAAAGGGGGATTGTTGGGAGGGGATCATTCCCCAAATTAGAGAGCGGCCGGCCATGGGGGCCTGTGTTTTGAAATCAGCCTTTTCTCCCAAATTATCCCTGCTAAGGCAAAGCAAAGATGTGGATAGGAGCACGACCTGCAAAACGAACGGGAGAAAGCTTTAAACCCCGTTGGGGCTGCTGTTAGGCTTTCCCAGGGTGTCCCTTAAAACGTCGAAAATGCCGACCGAGTTTTGATGTTCAGTGCGAATCTCAGGGGTCGCTGGATTTCCTCTTCAAAAGTCGCAAGTTACTTGTGGGTTTCATTGAAACTGCCACTTTTGGAGGCTCCAAAAAGGGAAATGGAGGGATTCCTGAATCTACAAGGGAAGATCTAGAAGATTAAACAAACAAAAACTAAAACAAACAAACAAACTTGTGTGCGCTCAGCCCAAGCTTGCCTTCATGTTGTTTGAACACATGTTGACGGCGAAGAATTTGGACACAGTGATTGATCTACCCGAGCAGGTCGAATGAGCATATACGTATCAAAAAAGAGGAGCAGCAGCAGAGGTCCCTTAACACTCGTGACACCGAAAAGACCACAAAACACAAGGGGTAGTCTATGTCTCCAAATTTGGGTTGGGTGTGTCGCAGCGAAGCACCTCCGGGACACCATTGAGACACTGCCTAAACACAACCAAAATCACCACCGGGAACACCACCGGGACATTACCAACACATCACCAAACGCAAATGGGATACCACCACAAACACAACTGGGACATCACCGAAAACACCACCAGGACATCACCGGGACAGCCCAACACACAAACAAACAAACTGGACACCCCATGGATTTTGTCCATTGGATCTCCCTTCGCCTTTCGGACCTGGAGTTTTGGACCGGGTTCGCCATTTTAATTTCAGACAGGGGGAGCTGAAAGGTACTTCCCAAACCGTGTAATCAAAATACCAACGTTGCCCGCATGGAACTCCGACCGACACATGGCTTTGCGCGCTTCAATCTGCGTGCTTCCCCCGGTGCTACCAGAAGCAAACCTGCATGGACCTCCTTCTTGAGTCGTTGCAGCTCGGCAAGTTGCAAGCTTCGAAGCATGAGCTGTGGCAAAGCAAGCCCCCATGGAACTCCGTAGACAAAACCAAAAAACCACCGGGATACCACCAAAACACAACCGGCATACCACCGAAACACCACAATCGGGACACCACCGGGACACCACCAAAACACAACAAAAACACAACCAAAAACACAACCAACAACACTAAAGGAACACCACAAAACACCAGCACCACCACCACCACCGCCACCGCCACCACCACCACCACCACCACCACCACCACCACCAGGATACGACGACGAAACAACTGGACCATCACCGGGACACCACCACAACACAACCACAAACACAACTGGGACACCACCTGGACACCGCCAAAACACACCCACATAACACAAACGGATCTCAACTAACAGAACTCAAGTCAGGACGGCATCAGGATACAGGCGCTTCGAGTTGACGGGCAAACCTTGTCGGGCAAACGGAGCTGGTTCTTGGTTTCCCGGGCATGTGCGTGTTGAAATAGACCCCAAGAATGGCGACTTCCCCTGTGGCTTCCCTTTAAACCAGCCCAAGAAGGGTACCCTCAACGAAGGCACATCCCATGGCCCACCCTGCCTGCGTTAGTACTTGGCACACATAAGCGGAAGCTGCCCACGGCAGCAGCAATGCGACCTGCGATGCCATTGCTCGAAGAAATAGATCCCCCCGCTATAGGCGTTGCTATGCCTTACGGAATCTTATATGGCTGAGCCTGGACTTATTTACAAAAAGTTTCCGCGAAGTGAAAAGTGCGAAAACCTCCGAGCTGTTGGTTGCGAAAGGGCGTGCGGTCGTGCCAATCGGCCCGTTTCTGCGACCACTCCGAACATGGTACGAGGCCGCTCCGAGACCGCATCGCGAGCGAGGTGCTTTGCACACCTGCTGGGGAGCCTTACTCATGCACAGGGCCGCACCTTCTGCCCGCCTCTATTCGCGATCGTCGGGCTTCTTCTCGGGTTTTGCGCGCACAACACCACGCATGCAGGTCAATTGGATCACGACGGACATTCCTTCAAAACTTCCTTTGATTGGGGGCTCTTCAGGACTCTTAGGGGCCATGCACTTCACATCCCTCAGTTCTGGCTCTGAATAAGTATGGGAGCTTGCGGGCTTACCGCCGATGAGAGAAGTCTGCACCAACCTCGTCAAACTATTGAGGCTTCACTCGAAACCGTATCTGCAGCGGATGCTCTTTGCTGCCCCAGTCACAGCGATGTGGCCCCCCCACACCCTCCCCCCACACCCTCCAATTCAACAGAAGTCTACCAAGTACTTTGTCAGTTGCTCACCACAGAAAAGCTAAATCAAACCTTGGCCCCGGTAGCATCCGAAGGGGCAACTGCAACAACCCGCTTTATCCTGACGCCGGATAGTTCGAGGGAGGGAACGAACTAGCATCCCTTTCACTGAGCTAGGCTGTGCAAGGCTCAACTGCAGACTTAGACCCTGAAAAGCCTTCTGATGGTCAAAAGGAAAATTAGGGAAACCCAAAAGGGCAACCAGTCAAACCGACTAAGTCTGGCAATGGTAGGACTCCCTGCCTGACAGGAGCTCTTGGAAGACAGCGCGGCCACTCGATGCCAGTGCATGAAAGAGTAACCGGGCAGCTAGCAGGGTTCCAGGAAGTTCCAGGTTTGCGGATGAGAGGGTACCCGATTTTAGCACATCGAAAGACACAAGCAAGCATGGGGAGAAAGGAACACCTCTGTGGCTGGTTGAATGCACCCCCCTCCGAAAAACAACTGATCGCCCAACTGGTATCCGCAGCAACTCCCTCTGGGCCTATGGACACCGAAGCTTTTAAGGCCGCTGCTGGATGGTGAGCCATCTTTTTATGAGGAAACTGTGTCGCCTCCACGGGATTTGTTTTCGCTGCGTTCCGGCAAGCAAACAAGCCAGTGAGCGGCAAGCAAGAATGCAACCAACCCTTCAAACAAACCCCAAACCCACCCTAAACCAACCCGAAGCGCAAGCAAGCAAGCAACACCGACCCACAACAAACTCAAGACCAACTCTAAACCAACCCCAAACCAAGCCGGCCTTGCCAATCTTAAACCAATCGTAAAGCACGCCTCCCTAAACGCATCCTGCCCCAAACTACACTATCTACACTAAACCAACCCGAAACCAATTCTAAACCAACCTTTTTCTAACCCTAAAACAACCCAACCCCCCCCCCCCCGAACCAATTCCAAACCGACCCTAACCCCAAACTAAAGCAACCCCAAACCAACCCCAAACCGCCCCTAAAGCAACCCGAAACTAATCCTGAACCGACCCTAAACCACCCTAAAGCAACCCTAGATCAAAACTACAGCAACCCCAAACCAACCCTGAGCCAACCCTAAACCAACGCTAAGCAAAACCTAAACGAACCCTGAACGGACCTTGAACCAACCCTCCCTAAACCAATCCCGAAACACCCTAAAGCAACTAAAGCAACCCTCGACCAAAACGGTGGACAAGAAATCCCCGTTAAAATGCAGGTTTGTCGAACCCCCAAATTGGTAGTTTGTATCCCTTGTGCCTTCCCTGGAAAACGACACCAAAAGGAGTACGCCCAAAAAGGCAGATCTTTTTGGACAGTAAACGGAACACATCAAAGGAAGCCAACCACTTGTGTTTTCTCTTGTGGGGGGCTTCCCCTTTGAGACAATCCCAATAGGGATGATTTGCTGAGAACTGACGCGCACCACTTGCCTGGACCTTCATGGAGCAAGCCAGGCCGGTCCCGGATGGATGTCTTGGTTGGACTGCAGTGATTTCGTGGGACCCTGTAGCCCAGGGACCCCCTTGAACTCAGCTGGAAATGGTAAGTGGAAACGACCCTCAGGGGAAAATCCGTTGGGATCACACTGCAATGGTTGATTGCCGAAGCCTCAGCTCAAGGCACCTATGATTTTGCTTCCGCCAGCAAGACATCCTTCGGGTATCGAAGAGTGGATCTAGACAAAGGCCACGCTTCTTCCTGGAGGATACTGGGTGTGAAGAAGGGGGTCTCGGGGCCTTTCATACATTTTCCACGCCGGTGTGGCTTGCGAAATGACATTCGTTCTAATGGGGAAGCAGCAAACATTCTTTACTATTTCCAGTCCCCGGATCAAGCAAACAAACGGCTCAAATCTGCTGAAAGAATGCATCTTCCCCATGAGTCTCCGAGCCACACGGCTGCGGATGTCGCGCTTGCGCTTGCGCGTGAGATGAGCCACGGAATGTGGTCTAAACCAGGAAGCCTTCTGGTGATGTGTTCAATTAATCGATAAAACCACCTCTTTGGCATTCTGCTATTCTCATGGCCAAACCAATATTGAATGTGTCATGATGTTTGTTTTTTGTTGGGTGGGGGGGGTGGGGGGGACTTGGAAAGGATACAAACATGAATATCAATTGCAAACTGTTGGTATGCTATCTCAAAGCACGCATCCCAAAGAACTCCCTGTCAAGGGCAAGCCGGCCTCATGGGATTTCCAATCTGATACAGTAACTGGCACATTCAACTCGGGAACTTCTGTCCGCCAAGTTGCAACAATTGGAAGAATTTCAAGCACCGAAACTACCATGGGGTTTATAAGTGGTCAAACAGGTATGGATTTGAAAAATAGGGGTCCTCCACAAAAGGTTACTCAATTTGTTGCCGGGGCTACCATGTTCTTCCAGAACTCTAAGTAGCTCTTCACCTCCTCTTAGGCAAATTTGGAAACCCCTAGCTCGTAACGGCTCCCTTTCAACCTGTCGCCAAGGGAGCAGTGCTGCTTAGGCCTTTGGAAACTTCAGGTTTCGAATCCTCTCAAGGACATATCTCTTTGCTGATCAAAAGCCCTGCGGTTGTGGTTGACTTTGAAGGGAACCTCCAGAAAGGTCACCACAGGGGGTCTGTGGTTGGGAGGGGGGCGGTCCTCCGGTTACCCTCGAAGCCAGGGGATTGCAAATTCCCAACCAATCCAAACCACCAATTAGGGGATACCTTAGATGAACAACATTCACGTCGATCGGGACCTAGATGAGAATGATGGTTTATGAAACAGTATTTCCAGTTGGCGTGCATTTTGTCAGGGCTTGCAAAAATGAGAGCAGCCGCCGAGCAGCCTTTCGGTGCTTTTGAAAAGGTCTTCTAAATACCTGAGATGTTTCTCAACAGGCTTCCTGAACGAATCATTCAGGGCTTAAGCACTAAGGGCTTGAGTCATGTTTGGGGCCTCTCCCAAGAATATGCCTTGGGCTCTTTGGATCATCAGTGTTTCAAACGACAAATCCCAGTTCCTAAATGAGTGCCTCCAAACACAGGGAGCCCGACGCATCTTGTAAAGGGGCAATCAGACAAAGACAACAATATGTGGTTGCCCATTTTGAAGCAACACTCAAACATGCACACACAAACACATACACCCCTCCAACTGTGGGGTATTTGTCTTCTCTCGGTGAGGTGTGTGTCAAAAACTCCCTTTACCAAAGATGCCATTGTCCTGGTCACATGGTCATGGTCGAGCCATGGTTCGCCCTAACCCCCCCCCCCGCCACCGTGAAATGGGTGGGGTCCTCATGCCCCCTTTGGTTTCTGACTTTAAAGGCGCCCACCCCCTCCAAAAAAGTTGGAAGAGGCACAACAGGGGAGATCTGGATTTGCTTCACGCAAAAGGCTTGCAAAGGCATCTGACGGTTGGGAGTTTCTCAAAATGGACTCCTTGTTGGTTGGTATCGAAGGGAAACCAACCCTATTTTGAGAAACACCCGGTCAAGGGTTTGCAAGGCGCCCGCCACTTTTTGTGCGAAGTAATTACGCCCCGCTGTCGGCGTCAGCCCAGGCTGACTGGCCGGAAAAAGCGCGCGTTGCCTGGGCATGATGCTATGCGCCAAGGGCCCCTAAGGAAAAACATGCTCCAAATACCGCAATGGCCCAACTACAACAACCACGCAGCTTGGCAAGTGGCTATAATTCACAACCGGAAATACAGGACTTCTATGACATGTTGCGGGAAATGTGGGTGCATGCCCGAAGCAGGGGAATGCCCCATGTTGGCCCGGACTTTTGATGATCCTTGTGACGGCGACTATACGCGTGGAGCCAGGCCAGTCCGCTCAACCGCACCTTCACCGCCTTCACCCCCGAGCCCCAGCCCTGGCCCCTGGTGGAGTCTTCCCAGCCAACAGGGATACGCTGGCGCAACTCAAAGGGAAGCCAACAAAGCATGGCAGAGTCGGCGCAAAGCCCATCCGGGCAAGCAGCAAACTAGACTAAAAACAACGAATCCCACGAGGCCTTCATCAGTGAGCTTGTCTTACCCTCAGGTGAGCTCGATATGATTTGCCCACAATGAAATTCAAGTACAGCGTGTAGAGCTGAACGTGGATGTTAGACAGGATCAACGCGACATATCACGTGGGTCAGCAAACTAAGCAAAGTTAAAAGCATGATATTGCAAATGTGTGAAGAAGCCTGCTGATTCATGACACATCTCAGCACGATCTCATCGATCTGGTCAGACGTTGCACATATGCGGCAAGCACAACTTTCGAAAAACAATACATTGTACCCACAACAAGGGATGGTACAGGCCGAGGAAACGCGTGAGGATGGGGCTCTACCGAGATTTCTATCACGGGGTTCATTGAAGTGACAATGAACCATTGCCCTCGCCTCTACATGGTGGTTTAAAGCAAAATCACGGCCAAAACACCCTCAAAACGTAACCAGTTTCTGGGCCAAAAGGAAATGAAGGGAAACAGAAAAAAGCAAGAGTTAAACCAGGGTAAGCACAGTCTGGCAATGTTTAGCAACAACCCTTAAGCAAAGGTGATGAACCTTGAGATCGACTGAGGGCCCCCGCTCAACCCAGTTCGCTACACGTAGCAGTCCTGCAGCAGCGGCACATCTTTGCCCGGATAAACCTAGAGCCTCTGCAACATTTGGCTGGTTGAAAGGGAATCAGGGTAGGTTTATTGAGGGTTTTTCCTGCTGGTTTTCCTTTAAGCCAGCTTGAAAAGGCTACCCCCAAAAAACCACATACCCGTGCAGAAATCAAACATCGCAAAACGTTACAAAAGGCAAGCCAAGCCTGGCAGTCTTGCGGTCTTGCTTGTCCAGTGGCGACGTATGAGCAGTGGCTGTCCAGGGCCGACGCATGAGCAGTGGCGATGTTTGGGAGGTGGACCAGAGGCGCGTGGCGGCGGTGGGTCGGGAGCGCAGTGGCGCTACTTCTCTTCGGCGCAGGGAAGTAGCTGAGCTGCAAGTCAATGAGGCTGGCAGAAAAGCGGGCGTCCAGCCCTAGGTCCTCCGGTAGAGAGGTTAGAATAAGGGTACTGTAGACTATTTTCTGTAGTCTATTTTAGTAGGGGAACCCTCTCCCACAAAAGGGTAAAACGGCACTACTGGGGGACCTAGAGCCTGTTGTCAGCGCTCGTCTGAGCTTGGCGCGGCTCAAGCAGGTCAGCGGGCGTGAAAGGTCCGTCCATCTCGAAGTCGCCATCGCTGCGCAGCTGTTGCAACAAATGTCACGCCTTTTAGCAATTGGCGGTGTACGAGTGTACGCCAGCATTTATAGGCCAGCTCGTCCCCAATTCTTTGTTGGTTGAGTTTAAGGTTTAGGGGGGAAACTCCCCCCCAAAAGAAAAAACAAGAAAGCACCACTGGCTGTCTGGGTATGGAGAGGGTTCGGACTTGGTTGATCTTCACGCTCGTCCTGCCTCTTTGAGACTGGAAAATGCTCATACATTTTGTCTGACGTTTCCCTGCAGTACACCTAGGTGTCCTTCTGGAACGGTAGGTAAATAATAAGAGCCAGACTAAAACCCTGCGCCATCTAAGGTCAAACTGCCCCAAAGGCGACAAGGACACCTATGACTGTGACAAGTTGTGCTCAATAAGAAAGGATGCGGCAAGTTCTACAATACGCTCGGCTTGTAAATTGAAACTTCAATGAGCGGATTGCACACATTGACATCCCTCCTGGCAGTAAAGGAGGGGTCCATACAGGACAAGCCAATAACAATCAAAGGGTGTACCACCAGACTGGAACATACCCCTTGAGCAGACAGAAATCAAGGGTCCATTCGGGCCAAAGGTTTGGTTGGAAGTCTTTTCAAGCTTATAGGATCGGATCAGCGACTGTTTCCCGGGCCAAGAAATTGACTTTAGGTCTCTGGTCAAACAGATTCGGGCATGGGTTGGTTTACCAGCGAGGCTCCACATGAAAATCATGGCACGAGGGTTCGGTTTGAGCACTCGCCAAGGCGGCCTCATGGAGAGAAACAAACGGCAGTGGACGAGTGAAGCACGGCGATCGCGGCCATATCCCAAAAAGGACACCTGGCATCCACGCCCTCCAGTGCCCTGCCTGGATCAGATCCAGCTGAGCATTCAGGCCCTGCTTCATGATCGCCCTGAACGTCCAAATCAATCGACTCTGGGCCCGTTCAGTGCCCGTTGGGTATGCAGCATAGAGATTCGGATCCGGTGGTTTTCCGGCCGGCCTCTCAAGCCAACCTGAATAGGGCCACACTTAGCAGCCCTGCAGAAACTTAACATGTTGCTGGCAGAAAGCCAAAAGGCGAAAAGTCCAAAAGGTAGGCTAAGTTAGTCGGTTCCAGGATTCTCGTTTATGAGAACCTGATAAACAAGTTCACCGAAAACAAAAAACACAAGTTGGTTCACGGAAGGAAGATTCAAAGGGCGTCTCAACCGAGACTTATCCAGTGATGTGCTGTTTGTGGCTTCCATGCCTGAACACACCGTATATCCGGAACACATAGCCCAGGAAGCTTTCACCAGTTCGCTGAGTGCCAGAAGTTAAATGGAAACAAGCCCGCGAACTCGTTGATTGCTGAAATCCCCGTCTCCCAAGAGCATTTTCTGGAAATGCTCGCTGGAAACCCAGCTGTCGTTTTTGCCGGACTCGTCGTTGTTTGAGAATTCTCCGTTTTCCGCGGGTCTCGAGAGAACTTGAACTTGAATGTTCGTAGAATTAATGAGTTTCATGAAAGCTTTGGATGCGTTGCCAAACTCACTTGCTACGGAAGGGCCTCAAAATAACACGTGATCACCTTTTGGAACCTCTACAAATGGATGTTTCTTAAAATAGGGTTCCCCTAGAAATGGTTGGCTTCCTTTTTGGTTTCCTTTTGAATGCCAGAAGGTCCGCCATTTTGAGACACTCCAACATGGACCAAGGGGAAGCCTGCATGTTAAAGAGTCGGTTTGGAATATATAAGTCTACAGGTAGCCCCCATGCCTCTCTGAACTTGCTGGTATTTCCACAGGGGGAAGGCACCATCCAAGATACTACTTGCTTGTGGATTTTTGGCCCAAGTCGTGGGGACGATTCCTGTCCATGTTTGGTCCACCCAAAATAATCATAGACCCTCCTGTCAATGCTGCCATGGAACCTGACTTCTCGGGGAGGACAATTTTCCTTTCAAAGGGACGCTGTGGTGAATTCCATGGCGCTAGTGCACAGGATGGCTGTTTTGGTGACCCCAGGTATATCGGTCGCAAACCAGTTTGTGTTTTTCCCTTTTGTGAGGTTGCGCCCCAAACTTTCGTATTCTCGTGGTCGCCGCAGCCGAAACCCAAGGGTCTCCAAGTAAATGGCGTTTGTTATAACGTGGGTCGGGAGCTTCTCCAAATAGGCTTCGGACCCTCTTTTGGTTGGTACTAAAAAATGGTTGAAAGGTAAAATGATGGACACCCAAAAACCCAACAAGCTAAACAGGCAAGCCAAGTTTGGCAATATTTGCAGGGGGCCATTTTAAGGGCTGCTTGCGAGATGACCCCAGTCCTCATCAAGACCTATGACATGAGTCTGCCCAAACAGGCTATTTTAGGAATCTACCTAGGGCAGGCAGTGGCGCCGTTCGGTTTTTTTATGGCAAGGGGACTGTCCCAAATGGTGCTTCATGACAAGACTGTGGGAATTTCTGAGCTTCCGGCGAGGTTGTCTTGTCACATCACATAGACCGCACCCAGGTTACCTTTTCCCACTTGCTTTGGGACTAGTGTCCTTTCCTTATCCGAACAACCGGGGTGTCCAAGACTTCAAAATTTGACACCGAAAGGTGTTGGCAAACCAAACGAGAACCACGCTCGGGGGGGCCAGTTTGCAGGGTTCCCTATATTTGTCCCTTTAATAACATCACCCCACCCGAAAGAAAACTCACCAAGGTACCGGTTTGAGGTGCCTTGTCGGTCTTGCAGATTGAGGGACATCGGTGTTCTAGAGTTCCCTATCAGATTCTCGTGAATTCGTCGGGTATCTATGGACTTATGCAGAACAATTTGAACAAACACTTTCCAACCGATCATTTTGGTCGTCATATGGGTATCTCCCTTTTGGACGAGGCACCCTTTTTGGAGTCCACTAGATTTTGGAGGTTCCCCGGACAAAACGCGCACTACGGCGCCCGGCTTGATGTAGTAGTATCCGAAATCCCCGAGCAGCAGCAGGTGCAGCAAGTGAGCTCCCAGAATCACCTCAACCCCCAGTTGTGAGATCGGACGCCTGCTTGTGGTTTGTCCATGTGCAAAGTATGGGGAACAGTTTTGATTGAACACGTGGGGGAAGTTCTAACAAACCTCACTAGGGTGTTGTTGCCAAGTTGATCGATTCACTCAGATATGTTCGCCATTGACTATAAGTTCCCCAGAAGGAGTTCAGTTTATTGTAACTGGGCTATAACCTAGCTGAATCTGACCACTACTGATTTGGCGGAACACCCAAGCAGAAGGACGTGAGAAGGACATGGTTGGGTGTCAACAAAATTGGAAAGGACCCCCTTTTGGGCCTTTTGGACTTTGTGAAAAACCGGACAACAGAAAAGAACTCTAAACGGAACGAGGGGTGGGCGCGTTTTTCAACCCGGCTTCTGCGGAAGACTTGCGGGAACTGTGTTGGCCCAACCGCTCCGGCCTATCTGGGCTGAGACCCCAAAGCTGTCAGTTGTTGTTTCAAATCAAGGCCGGTTCCCAAAAACAGCATGCAAGAACCCAAACATAGACAGGGCTGAGGGAGTGAGTATCACGCAAAACACAAGAGATGATGAAGGCCTCAAAAAAGTTCGAAACCGTCCCCAAGCGTGAGCTCCGCGTACACTCATTGACGTGTGATTCTAACATAATTGGAGATACAGAATTGCAAGAGACTACTTCAAGCCCCAGTAAACCAAGTCATGTAGGTTGTAGCGAAACCACCCGAGCTTCCCTTCATACCCCCTAGAGACCGGCAAACAAATCATGACCCCACGTGCCATAGGCACACTGGAGCTGAGATCCCAGCCCAAATGGCATGGTTGTAGCCCACCACCCAGGGGTCGCAGGTGATGTCGAAGCGGGCGTGCCACATGAAGATGCCTCGGGCTTGACCGCTCGACCGCTTGAGTTCCCAAAATGGATGGCGCGTCGGTTTTTTTGGAGTTGGACCCCCAAGAAGGTGTTGCTTTCCTCTGGTTGCCGTTTGCACACCGCAAAGAAGGGGCACCCTCAAAGCAAGCACACCCAAACCTGCAGGTAGAGGAACAAGTGGCCGGTTGGGACTTGTTGCGGCCGCAAAGACTTCAAAGGGAAGCTGAAATGGAGAACGGGTTGCTTCGCATGTAATGTTTTAGGGAATCATCGTACTGATGTATGTGCATATAGGTTTGAGGGTGCCTCATCATGAACGCTCGCCGCTGGGAACAAAGCATATGTGCAAGGAATTTGCGCTGGGGTGCGAATGGCCGAGGTGTGCAGGGATTCAGAATGCCAAGATTCAGTCTTGGCAATACTACATGATAGAATTGGCAATGCTAGAATCAGTACTGGATGTCTCTTGCAATACTAAATTTACCCACAGCCCCCGTGGTT
Organism: Effrenium voratum; assembly: GCA_963377175.1. NCBI lineage: Eukaryota > Dinophyceae > Suessiales > Symbiodiniaceae > Effrenium > Effrenium voratum. Next base: position 496,161 of record CAUJNA010001746.1, on the reverse strand, counting down.
TGCCGGCACCCCCTAATCCACCCTTGTCCAGCACGTGGCTCAAGTATGGCACCCTTTACTACTCAAGTAGCAAAACTCGCGCAGCCATACCTGACACGTGGTGACCTGCGTTCTCTTCAGAACGTGGGGCCGTGGTACCACGAGGGCGTGGGTAGCAGGCAGGTCTGGGGGTTTTCAGGGTTTAGGTTTAGGGTTTTAGGGTCCGGGTTTAGGTTAGGTTTAGGGTTTTTAGGGTTTAGGTTTAGGGTTTCTGTGTCGGGGCGTTGGTTTGGGGCGCAGGCAAACCTCAGGAGCTGGCCCGTAAATTTAGAATTGGCGGCAAACTCATCCCTGTTGGCTTCATTTTGGGCATATATTCAAAATATGAGTGTGTCTTTTTAAGGGTACCCCTTTTCTGGGTGGTTTCAAAGGAACATCAAAAGGAAACCCACCATTTTGGGGGTCTTAAAAAAAACATGTGAGGTATGGACAATATTACTTACAAATGGTACAATTGTGTAGCCCCCCCCAAAAAAATGAGCTCAGCATGAAACCGGAACCTGAACCGGCCCCATGCATCCCCAGAACTCGCAACACGCATCTCCATGAGTCCCCGAAACTCGCCCATCTGGGCAAAAACCCATAGCTTTCAACTGTTTAAGAGAAGCAAACAAAACAAAGTGAGAAACACGAGGGGATACAGAGTCCCGCATTGTCTCAACAAATAAACCACAAACTACACCAGTCATAAGGTCCTCCATTAGCTTGGCTCCCTGTAAAACCAACAGGGGAAGTTCTTTAAATCCTCCAGTTGCTTAAGCACTGGAAAAAAGCGAAAACCAATAGTTAGCTCCATACTTGTGGTAGGTTGCCTTTAAAACCAAAAGGGGAAAATATTGACCATCAGCACATGGAAGTCAAGGCTTGAACTGAGACGCCCTTTGAAGATCAGCCTGGCGGCCTGGCACTGCAAGCTGGATGCTTTGGTGAAACTTAGTGGCTGGGGTTGGAACACCCATTCGAAGCATTAAAAAAACTGGGCAGGAGTGCGCAAACCGTCAACACATCGACCCACTCACTCACTCAAGTTCGCACGGGGCCTCTGCGGGCGCAGCTGATTTATTGGGGGGGCGGCAGGCCCAAAAACGGCAACAGCAACACACCGACGGCGAAATGGGAACTTCGGCGATTCAACCGAAAGCTCTCAGACCAAGTGGCCGCTCAAGGCGCGGCTGAGCGCCATGGCAGCGATGTAGTGGCTGGTGAGGGGCCTGATGGTAGACCCCAACCTCTCACTTCCAGAGATGGGCCCCCCCAAGAAAAGTAACCAAACTTCTGGGGGTACCTTCCCCATTCTTTCCAGGGATCCTTCTTTTCAGAAAACCATCAAACACCCAGGAAAACAGCTGGTTGTTGAACAGAATGGGGAATCAACCCCTAGAAAACTTGTTATTTTCCACCAAAAAGGTCCAAGCCCAAAAAGGCGAAAGTCCAAGAACTCAGGAATTGAGCCTTCCTGGGATGCATATTGCAAGCATGTTTCTCAAAATGGTACCCCCTTTTGGCTGAAATCTTAAAGCGAAAGCACAAAGGATCCAAGAGGCTAGGCTGGGAACATCCAAACGGTGTTGTCCATTTACAACCCACACATGAGGCCGAAAAGAATAAGAAATGTATCCGGTTCTGGGGTGATTTGCGGTTCAGGATGCATCTGAAACAAGATTTTGGCACTTCAGTAAAAACACATTATGGCTGTTGTTTGCTTTACCCCCGAATCGAGCTCGCAACGAAAAAGCAATCCCAAACCCACCTGCTTTAGCGAACCTCCAGTTGGCCCAAGTCTATCTTTGGGACTGAAAGCATAAGCAGAGGAGAAAAATGCGCTCAGTGAAGCAACCGGCAACTTTCGAGGCATCGAAACGCCTACGTTCCCGTCGTTTGATGATTGTCAGGACGAAGAATCGTTCAGGCCTCTGTAGTGTGTCTCAGAATATAGGAATAGGAACCTCGAATGGCTGCAGTCCTTCCCTGAAAACACTAACTAACCAATAGAGGTTCCCCCACTTTGCGGACACTGACATCACATTCCATGCGACCCCCTCTTTTTGGTTGGTTGGGGGAATCAGCCTCATGCATTGCACATGCGTTGGTTAAACATCAGCCCTTCAACCAGCGGCTGTCATAGTCATGGAACATTGCTTTAGATACGTCTATAGACCAACCCACCGAAAAGGATTCCTTTGTGTACCACAGAAAGCGTCTGGAAAAAAACACTTTCCACCGCATGGGTCGAACACCCCACCTTTGACTCAAGCCACACCGCAACAAATTTCCCAGTGCAAAGGTCGGGGGGTGTTCGAGCTCCGGCCCGCACTCCCACACGTCCACATTGCAGATTCTTTGAATGGCAGCTGCGTGGCTCATGCAAAATGCCGTAAGGGTGCGTGTCAAAAAGAGACCCCAAAAATGGTGGCAAGTATGAATGGGGACTTCTTCCCCAAACACAAAGGATCCAAATAACACAGCTTTCACAAATTGGTGTTTTTCGCTTTGGTCTCCCTTCAAGCCAACCCCCAAAGAAGCCCCAAACACAGACCCAGAGGGAATTCTTCCGAGTGGCTCAACCTTGCCGCCGGTCTTGGAGATGAACCACAGCTGGCGGGTCCGGATCAGGGCGCCCCAACCCATGTGCTTCTTGCTGCGGTTTTGGTTGCAAGGTTTACCCCTTTTTCTTGTTGGTCCAAAGAGAAAGCAATGGAAGACCCCTCATTTTAGGGGTTCCCCTTGTAAAGAAACCAGCAGCTCTCAAGCACAAAAGTCTCATGTCCACGTACGAAGTAAAGTGGGTGCTCAAGTGGCGCCCTAGCCCCCCCAGCCTTCAACCAAGAAGCTGTCTGTGTCTTAGGCCAATGAAGACAAGCAAACAACTCATGTACACTGCGGCTTCATCCTGAGAAAAGGTCCTCCTTTCAGGATATGATCTATCTGGATCCAGAGGCCTCCCCTGGACAGTGTCCTGAATCCGATAGATTGAAGCCTCCATGGTCGTCTCGTGAAGATTCCCTTGCTCAGAGGTTGCCCGGAGAATGCAATTGCCCGGATATGTCACGGGAACATGCGTGAAGCGCCACTTGTGTACAGGGTACATCTCTCGCGACGCAGAGTTGCCTGCTCCAGTTAAGGGAATAAGGTGACTTGGGGAACCCACATATGGTGGATTTCTCCTAGTTTTAAAAGGGTTCCCACAAGAAACACAGACCCATATTGTTGCTTTGCCACACTGGCTGTATCAAGCACTGTTGTCAGGTCCCCTGTGCCTGTTCAAACTAATGCATAACTGGTATGTAGCCACGGTAGCCAGGGTATGGCTTCTCACAGTGAATTCGGGTGCAACCCTACGGGTACATTTTATGGCTGAAAAGAATGGGGGGTCAACCTTCACAATGGGAACCCAGGAGTGATACACTCACTTCCCGCGTAGATTGGCCAAAAGAAAGTCGAAGCTTTTTGTTTTCCGCCGAAATGGTCTTGGCAGAAAGTACAAAGTCAGGGAGTGTCAAATCCTTGGTGGATTAATAAAAAGGGATTTTCCAGAGTGGATCCTTCGGGAGTTGAACAGTTGGGGGTTCATCTGCTTCCCTCGGCATGTCGAAAGAAAGCCTAGTGATACCAAGTGGTTAATTCTCATAACTACCTCACTGCAAAGGGGATTCCGCTGGTACATAAATTCGGCCTACAACCCAATTGAGTTGGTCGCAACATGGGGCACCCCTCAATTTTTGTCCTTTCCTTTTGGGTTCCCTTTCCACCCACAAGCATGTTCAAGACCGCTCTGTTCAAGCCTGTGGCAACACAGCCAGAGCACTGATGAAGAGACCTGAAGCATCCGTCGAATGACACACGCCGCGGCGTTCGGATTTGTGTTTTGCGGTTCAGAAGCAGGGACTGTTTTTCATTTGTTGGGTAAAGTGCCAAACAGCCCGCGTTGAAATTCTCACCAACCGGGGGTGTCTCCAAAGAGGGGAAGCTCCAAAAATAGAGGTGGACTCTAAGATTCCTGGAACCCATCGGTTTGATGAGCACTGGGTCACTGGGTTTTTACACCCATGATTGTGCTTTGGCGCAAGATCCCCCTTCCTTTTAGGGGAGGGTGAAGAACTCCCCAATTCCATTGCCCTAGTCTTCCTACACAAAGGTACAATGAAACAATAAATAAATGGAATCCTTGGGGTCACCCCCCCGCTTCCATTTTTAAGGGAGTGTGGGGATGCTGCAAGCCAGAACTCCGTTTGGGGAGGTAGACACAGCCGTGCCAGCAACTCAACTTTGCCGTTCCCTGGCACTGCATCCTCGGGATGGCAAACCAACCTCTCGCCAAACCCAACTATTTTCTCGACAAGCCAAGGGAATCCATGGTCTAAATTTCGTGGGAGGAGTACAAGAAAGGTATTTTTCAAGTCCGGTCCATGTTCAGTCGATCCCAGAACATATCACCAGAAGACCCCAGGCAAAAGTAAATCTGCTTTGGTTGGATGATATCTGATGGCTTGCCCCCCCAACCTGTTTCAAGGATCAGTTCACGATCGGTTCTCCACGCTTTCTTATGTGTCTCAAAATACGAATTCGGACCCCCCAAAACGGCAACGGGCTTCCTTTTGTTTTCCTTTTGAAAACCAGCCAAAATGGCTGCATGCACCCCCTAAAAAAACAGCCCACACCCATGTGCGGTCAAGCCTCCCAATCTCTGCGCGGTTCATAATTCCTTGAGGCATCCTTGTCAAAAAAATCCCCAAAGGGCGGCCATGGGTCCACCGCCCATACCCCGAGCACGTTGATGTGGCTTGACCATGGCACATGGGTATGTATCAAAATACGGGCCCCCCTAAAAATGGGCAGCTTTTCATTTGGTTTGTTCCTTTCAAACCATCCCAAGCCTCCATTTGCGACTACGTCCCTTGGAGAAAAAAAACACACTATGTCCAGTAGTGGTAGACTCCCTTTAAAACCAACAGGGGACAATAACAACATATTCCTTTCAGCAAATGGCAACGAGGGTCCCCTCCAAAAAGACCGAGCCCATCTGGAACGCCAACGATTCATGACCACGTTGGGGATCTGGTTTATATCACTGTCTTTCTTTTCAGGCTTGCCAACACCACAATTTGGGTCTTGCAAAATCAGCGGGAGAACCTCGGAAGCGTCGGTTTCCCTTTGGGCGCCCTTTGAAACAATCTGAATATGGTCACCCACACCGCAAAGCACACCCCCATTTCCCCAGACTGAATATCCGAACATGGTGATTGAAAAGCAACAAGCGAACCAAAAGGAAACATTCACACACAGAAACACACACACACACACACTGCTCATGGCCCGGCCTGCCATCCAAAGCGTGTCGAAGACGGGCCGAGCGTTCATGTCCTTGACTCCAAGGCAGAGCGAAATGTGTCATGCATGCGGGCCATGATCATGGCTCCCTGAATATAATCCCTTTATACAGTTGGATAAAAGTACCTGGCACAGTTCCCCTTGCTGATTTGGGTATTCCGTTTCTTACCCACATGAAGGGGATTGCGCCATCTACATTCACCTTCATGTGGCTGTCTCAACTCTCTAAAGGGTTGATGACCATCCCTATCAAAAAATTAGCGTTCTTTGACCATATAGCATGGAAGCTGCTTCAAAGCTATCTATGATTCCAACATCAAACTGGGAACTCAAATATTTTGGCTGATAATGTAAGAACTTGAAAGCCCTGGTATTGTTGTTTTTCCAGCCTGAAGGGTACGTGTACTGGGGTCAAACCGCCAAAATGTGGTGGAGACCCAAGTGGTCAAGCCCCATTTAACCTGCGTATGGCACTGGACAGGCGGCCAGTCTTCCGCCCCCTGTCTGCATCCATGTTGGCCATACTGCTTGTGAAAGACGCTTACATAATTCAAGGTTGCATATCTAATTCCCCGCCCCCCAAACAGTGGGCTTCCTTCAGTAAATGCAAACCAAACCTACGGAACCGTGGAATTGAAATTGCACAATTTGTCTGACCCAACAAACAGTGAATAAGGAATCCCACAAAGGGAACCTTCATGCGTGGTTTTGAGAACCTCGGGTGATCTGGTTTAGCTGAGCTCAGATTTGGCCCTAACTGACTAACTGATATGTGTGCATGAGCATGGTCATCTGTGCCAGCGCTGTTTAGGCAACAATGCGTCTATGCAAGAGTCTAAGATCAACTGAATGTGCACACTTTTGGGCTGTGCGTGTTATTGCTGTTAGCTGTGTGAGCATGTTGTGACAGCGTTGCGCTGCATGTTGCCTGGACAGGCCTAAGCTGATATGTGGTTGCATACAATTCGTGGAACACCCGAGGTTAAGCAACGGGTTCGAAATGTTTCAAGATACCAACCGACTACAACTGTTTGTTGTAAATGCGCAGTACAAATGGCTTAGTTTCTCTACTGGAGATGGGACATCTAGTTTTGACCGAACCCCAAGTAGGATACTCCCCACAGCATTTGCACAAGGCCTCCTATTTGCACAATCATGTTATGCGCCTTCAGTCCAGAACACTCTGAAATTCGACTCATTTGTTTCATGGGTTGAACACATTCACTCAGCGTTGTGGGGGGGAGGCTTGGGGGAAGTCTTGAAGTGATTGGCTTGTGGGTTCGTTGGGGGGGATCTTCGCGAGGAGTTTGGAGGCTTGGGGGTGGTGGTGGTGGGTGAGCTGGCCATCTCATCTTTGCTTGGCTTACTGGGGTAAAAGTAAGCCGCCACCCCAGAGCCTTTCTGGGCAGAGACCCCTGAGCTTCCATGTTCAGAATCTGATCTATGTGTCACATTTAGTGTACCCCCGGCCGCTACCCTAAAACCCAGCCTCGCAACCCTGGACCCCCAAGAGCGGTGCCTGAAAAAAAAGAGATCATGTTGGAGGCCCCAGAAAGGTAAACCAGAGGACAGCCAGCCCAGGTGTTGGCGAATCAACCAGTCTTTCAGCTTCCCTCTGATTGCTTTGGATTCGTGGTGACAGGATCTAGTTTCCCCTTCTCCAAGGACCAGGTAATTCAAATCCAAATCCAAACCGTTACCCGAGTTTTGCTGGGGTTTTCCGAAGCGTTTGCCTTGTTTCTGGCCCAGGCGCGGCGTGGAAAAGGCCTGCGAGCAGAAGGCACCCGAGTACCTGCCGCCGAGGGTCGTCGGGTTTTACCAGAGCTATGGCAATGGTCAAAACTCGTACCTATAACCATGGCCTCTCATGGGTCCCTCATAGGAACCATACCAGGTGGATCCATGAGGGACCCATGACATCCTTACCAGGTGGATCCCTAGCTGGAGATCCTGTCTGAGGTGCTGTTTCGGGTTGAAGGCTTGGAGGGCGCAGCATAGAAATAGAACCCCGTTGTGTTGATCCCAGGGAACTAGTCGTTTTGGGGAGCCTCCTGCAGAGCGACATGAAAGCCACCCCTCTCAAAGTCATATTTGTCCGCCTGACATCGACCTCGATGTAGATGTCTACCGAGTTGCAACATGTAAGCCTGTCCAAGCCCCTGATACATGTCATTACGTACGTTCTGAAGAGGGGCTCGATGTAAAACTGAACATTTCCCCACGATCTCATGTCCAGAAATGACTGCCCCATTATTTTACCCCGATCAAAGTCACCCAAGTATTCTGACTTTAATCCCTAGAAAAAGTTAAAATAACAACCCCAGAGTTATGAACAAAACTTCAGGCATCAAGCCAGGGACCTTCATGCTCATCCACGGTCGACCAATCGGACACGGGGTTGATCAAAAGGGCGGTGCCTAGGAACTAGCAAGTCAAGCGCCACTCCCTGACCTCAAGTCTTCAAAAGTGTGCTAGTTGTCTATTGGTGGAAGAGCAACAGGAAACCCAACCAAAGAACAATGACATGTGGATGTGGGCGAAAAATAGGCACCCAAGATGAAACCCTGGTACATGGAAACAAAGACAATCTGCGGTTTGCCCCAGCGGTTTAACTTTGAGCCGCTCCCCATTGGGAATCCACTCAGCTTGTGGGCGACGACTCGCAACACGCAGCGCACCACTGGAGTTGTAGGGAAGGTGTCCTTACGCGGGCTCCGGTGCCAAGCTAAAGGCTTGGGCTTGCTGGGGCTTAGAAAGAAGCAGTTCCAGGAAATCCTGCAAGTTCGCCGAATCCTTAGATGCTGAGAGGGCCTGCGGCCTGAACAATCAGAATCTGGTTGTGAGGTACTTTGAAGCTAAATGGACTAAGTAATGATAGGAACTAACTATTTCGGATTATTTCGGTCTCATTAGCCAGTTGGCGCTGTTTTGATTTTCGAAACACACGATTCCGGCCCTCACATAAGCCACGCGAATCTCCAGCAGTCCGTCTGTGCTCTTGGACAAATGCTAGCTGCAGAACCACCCGCTTGCCCCTTTCAAAGCGACACACGAACAGCTTCAGAGCCTGGACGGCGTTGCATTTAAACACATCTCTGCAATGGCCATGGCACAAACCGCCCCCATTATCATCGGTATCAACGTCACCCCCAAGATGGTAGGTTCAAGGGAAACAACCAGATTTCTGCCTTTTACCCCCAGAAATATTCAAAACAATGACCCCAGAAAAAGGGGCACCAGTATTTTTTTGAATTTGAAGGGAGCCCCCCTTTCCAACAGAAAAAAACAACAACAAAAAAAAAAACGAGCCGGGCGCCAAAGGTCTATTCAGAATACGACGTCGGCTTTGGGGATACTATCCTTAATTTGGTAGTTTGCTGATCTCTAAAAGCTAAACGTTTAGAAGGATGCGGGTCCGCCCAAAACAGGAATAAGAACTCCCACAACGGTGGGTTTCCTGTTGGATTCCCTTTGGTACTCTCAAAACAAAAACACCCATATGTCATACAGGCCTCTCTCTAAAACTCATTCCGGGCATGGCTGGGAAACGCCAAGCTAAGGCGCGTCCTTGAGATATTGCTCTGCCAAACTATCAGATAACCACTCTAGGGTTCATTCCAAGCCGGCTGTTTCCCCTGAGCGTTTGAAGGTTTGCTGAAAAGAAGGACCCCTGAAAAGAATCCGAAAGCTCCACCAACAGCAATAAGAAGATGACAGCTTGGACAAATGCTCATGCAAATGCGCTGAGAATTGTGTTGCGTCATGTGTCGATGCACAGGGGTGTAAGGTTTCATTGGGTCCCGCACCCACTGGTGGACATCAACATTCGGTGGGGATTTATGTCCACCAACCATTTGGGAGGGTATTCCTCATTGAACATCGTCTATTTGCCTAATTCCCCCGGAAAAAAATGCTTCTGGCAGAGATACCCCTGCGGTTGCACCCCCTCTCTTGTTTGATATTCAAGCAAGGGACCACGATTTTGAGGAACAGACATGTTGGGTAAGCAAAGGATATCACTAAACCCAAATGGGATAGAATCGTGCCAGCTGCTTTGACCCAACTGTATATATAGGTGCCAAGTGGTAGGCACACAGGATCTTCGATCACTCAAACTCCTTGAGATCCAAACGGAGAAGCCCCAAAAGCAGAAGCCTGTGGCAGACACAAGGCCCGACAGAAAGAACCAAACAACTCCCATTGGGAAAACAAAACGCAACAACTCTTTTTACAATCATGAAGCAGACAAGATGCCTTTCAAATGGTGGTAGTCCCTTGTTCACTTCGATGATTGATGGAAAAGGGGCCCCCGCTCCCCAAGGGTCCAACCCCGTCAGCTCCTGCTCCTCTTGATACGTGTGCTTCTTCTCGAATAGGAGCGAATGCCTCAACTGGCCCCTCTTTTTAAGCCATTCAGCAAGCCAGGTAGAAGTTGGCTCTTTTCTTCACATGGTTGCCGAAAATAGCCCTTATACCAACGTGGTTGCTTCCATGGCTACGGTATCAACAAACAGTATCCGTTGGTAAAACTGGCCCAACAAAAACTGCTGTCACAACAAATGTAAAGGGAATGGAAGGACGGCGTCCCTTTTCTGGGCCTAGCTTCCCTTCAGAGAGGACGCCTCGGAATTCATCAGTGCCTCCTGTGGGGCATTGTGCCTTTGGATCCTGGAGGCCCCGAAGAGCTTTCGACACAAGTCCCTGCAGCTTTGAGGAAATGAGCCTGACTTTGAACCCAAACCGTCCGCGTCATGGGCCCAAATCAGCCATGGTCAATATTAATTGAGTCATCTAAGTCACCCTAAGTAACGCCCATGTCCCAGTGCGAGTGACCCTCCATGCGCCCTGTCGGGGTTGAATGCCCGGCACGCAGATATCCACCGCGCTGACCCCGAAACCTTCCCTTTGGAACCCATCGTCGGGGGATGAGAAAGGGAACCACTTGACAAATAGAAGCACTTGAAGTCTCTCTATTCCCATTTAGACTTGTCTCAAGGGGAATCCTCCAATTGTGGTGGTGTCCTTGTTGTTTCCCTCATTTCCCTCACCAACCCAAAGAAGGGTGCACGGAAAAAAGACAGCCCCCTGGTGTCAAAGGGTAAACCGCGTTTAGGTGTTCCACTTGCACCCCGCTCTACGCATTTGTCAAAGGATGCCAGCTGCGAATATGGGGCCCACTCCCTTTGTTGACCCTGGAAGGACCATACGTGTGACGCTTTGTGCTTGCAGATTGGGGCTTCCGTGCCCAGAAATCTAGGAGACTCACTCAAGTGGCAGGGTCTGCGAGTTTTTTGAGGGCGCGCTTTCTTGGGGTCTTTAAAGGAAACCAAAAGGAACACCATTTTGGGTGGGGGCCCTAAACTAGACCACGGTTGGCCCGAAAGCATATAACATCGCAAGCGAGGTCGGCCAAACGCTGCAGGATGCGTTCTTTTTCCGCACACGAAGCATTTGTGAAGCAAGCGCGAGACCGCACCAGGCAAGGTGCTCTGCGCAAACTGGTCGGTGCAAGTTGGTCTGCGCAAGTTGCTCTACGCAAGTTGCACTGTGCAAGTTGCTCTGCGCAAGTTGCTCCGCGCAAGTTGCTCCGGCAAGTTGGTCCCTGCAAGTGGCTCCCTGCAAGTTGCTCTGTGCAAATTGCGCTCCCTGCAACTTGCTCTGTGCAAGCTGCTCTGCGCAAGTTGCTCTGTGAAAGTTGCTCTGCGTAAGTTGCTCTGCGCAAGTTGCTCTAGGCAAGGCGCTCTGCACAAACTGGTCGGTGCAAGTTGCTCTGCGCAAGTTGCTCTGCTCTGCGCAACTTGCTCTGCGCAAGTTGCTCTAGGCAAGGCGCTCTGCGCAAACTGGTCGGCGCAAGTTGGTCTGCACAAGTTGCTCTGTGCAAGTTGCTTTGCGCAAGTTGCTTTAAAATGCAAGTTGCATCTTGGGACGCCCGCCCGCGGACCAGGGAGGAATCGAACCCGCGACCCGCCGGCCCGGGAGCAGGCGCGCGAACCACGAGACAACTCCCGAGGACAACAAAAGACGCAAAAAACCTCGAGTTTTTGCACCTCGACCACGCCGATTCCCGCAGAGGGTTGCGCGAGCACCGCAGAAATCGCAAAAAACCTCGAGTTTTTGCACCTCGACCACGCCGATCCCCGCAGAGGGTTGCGCGGGCACCGCAGAAATCGCAAAAAACCATGGGTTTTTGCACCTCGACCACGCCGATCCCCGCAGAGGGTCGCGCGAGCACCGCATTAAAATCGCAAAAAATGGGTTTTTGCACCTCGACCACGCCGATCCCCGAGAGGGTCGCGCAGAAATCGCAAAAAAACCATGGGTTTTTGCACCTCGACCACGCCGATCCCCGCAGAGGGTCGCGCGAGAACTTTAGAAATCGCAAAAAACCATCGGTTTTTGCACCTCGACCACGCCGATCCCCGCAGAGGGTCGATTTTCGTGTAGTGTCGTCGGCACTACCCCGCCGCCCTAAGAAGAGATTTTAACTCCTCGCAAGTCAATTGCACTTGACTCCTTGCACTTCCAACTTGCACTTGACTCCTTGCACTTGCAACTTGCACTTGACTCCATGCACTTGCAACTGGCACCTGACTCCTTGCACTTGCAACTTGCACTTGACTCCTTGCACTTGCAACTTGCACTTGACTCCATGCGCAGCTCGCAATGACTCTCATGACTCCTTGCAATGACTCCTTGCAATGACTCCTTGCAATGACTCCTTGCAATGACTCCTTGCAATGACTCCTTGCAATGACTCCTTGCAATGACTCCTTGCAATGACTCCTTGCAATGACTCCTTGCAATGACTCCTTGCAATGACTCCTTGCAATGACTCCTTGCAATGACTCCTTGCAATGACTCCTTGCAATGACTCCTTGCAATGACTCCTTGCAATGACTCCTTGCAATGACTCCTTGCAATGACTCCTTGCAATGACTCCTTGCAATGACTCCTTGCAATGACTCCTTGCAATGACTCCTTGCAATGACTCCTTGCAATGACTCCTTGCAATGACTCCTTGCAATGACTCCTTGCAATGACTCCTTGCAATGACTCCTTGCAATGACTCCTTGCAATGACTCCTTGCAATGACTCCTTGCAATGACTCCTTGCAATGACTCCTTGCAATGACTCCTTGCAATGACTCCTTGCATTGACTTTCATGATGATGATTCCTTGCAATGACACCTTGTAATGACTCTCATGAGAACAACTCAAGTGAACCCAGCGGAAGAACCCTTCGCCATGCTTTCGGGAAAAAACATACACCCAAATGAACCAAACGACCCCGCAATTTGGAACTAATTTGGAAAGCCTAGCATGATGGGGACTGAGAGCAAATTTTGACAAACTGGAAGAGCCGTTTTTGGGGTATTAAATTCGGTGCTAGGTGGGCAAAGGTTGCGGGTTGGGGGCTGTGTGGGGGTTGCCGTTGTGTTTGCAAAACGAAGCCACACCAAACGACTGTGGTTATGTATTCGGAAACCTCTGTCTGACGTGATCAACCGCTAGTCTGGGGAGGGCACCCCCTTTGGGCCGGTTCTAAAAAACACACACACACTTTTGAGGGTTCTCCTAGAAAAAGCCCAATTGAAAGGCTCAATCTTTATTATAATTTATAGCCTATATATTTTCTCACTAACTATGTGCACCGAAGGCCGGCTGATGTGAGTTGCACCAGAACAATGTTTTAATGGATCTGGCCTTGCAGGCTACTGAAACTATCGTTTGGTTGAAGTTGCGTACCCTGTGAACATAATTTCACAGCGAATTGCTTGCAAAGACTTGTAAATGTTTCAACAGGGGATGCCCGCAAGTTTGACATTGTCGGAGTGCGTGGGAATACCTCGTGACGGGAAGCAAAATCAATCGGATCCCAGAACATCGGCGCCTGTTGTCCTTTTCAATTGGACTCAAGATATGTTTCAGCACTAAAGCATGGCATCTTGCAAACGCGGGACCTGCTGACGTTGGGAGGGAGGGCTCAGTTCAAGGAGGAACCAGTCCCTAATGTTGCGAATAACACCTGGCCACCTCAATGGTGTAGGCGGGGAATTCAGGCCATGTTTGAAAGTCTGATATTTAAGGGAAACCACTTACTTTCCTTGCTTGAGCACGCTCTTGTCGTGCAGGACTAGATCTGTATGTGCAAGGAGAACATGAGCCGGCTGCCCAAACTCGACTGCATTGATGTCCCCCATAGTCATAGTATTCAGCAGGCACATAAGAAGCACATCCAAAACAACTGTCTCAAAGACCAGACATCTCCAGAAGACAGCAACTTTTCGCCCAGGTAAAGGACCCAGCGAAGGAGGGCTGGCAAAAATGGCCCAGGTGACGTTTCGTAAAACCATGGGCTAGGTCCTCCAGTTGAGAGGTTAGAATAATTGTACCCGTTTTTTGTAGTCAATATAGCAGGGGAACCTCCCCAAAAAAAAGGTAAAAGGGCACCACTGGGGGACCTAGTGGGTGAAATCGGTCGACCGAAGCTCGTGTGGAAACAAATTGCCACGAACCAACCCTTTAGGCCATGCGGCAGCAGCCAGAAAACCAGGACCAGCGAGATCACGTCGACCGCCTGAGGAGTCCATCCGTTGGATGTTCCAAGTCTGTGTGTGTGTGTCTTTGAATTAGTAGTGAAGCCGCAAACAATGAAACATGTGAAGCACAATCAACATCTGGCATTAAGATGGTCTACCCAAATCCCTGTAAGGACATTAAGAGGCGTATATCCGCACCTACTTCGTGCTGGGAACCCGGGTTTTCAGCCAGCCCCGCGCAATCAAATCATGTTTATGTTCTGTGTTTCCAAAAGTACTTGATGGTTAAAAAGAAAAAACACCAACGGTTGCTTACTTTCTCTCTTTGTTAACGCATTTCAAGAAAGGGTCCAGCCAATTTTAGCCCTCTTTGGGGATACCCTTTTGGGGCAGCCAGGGGAAACTACTCGCCAGTTGGAGGTTCCCTTGGTTGAGCGGCGCAATGTTACCACCAGAAACTGGTAGTCCCAAAACTCAAAAAGGATGGAGTGGCCCGACACGGCTTAAACACCTTGTTTTAACACCTGGACCTCTCTGTTGGTTGAGCCACCACTGGCTTGATGCCAGGACCAACTACCTGCAGCTTCGTCATCAGATGTCAATGTCTTGCCTGTTGATTCAGCATACAAAGTGTCGTACACACTGATCCTCAGCCTCATGGAACTGCACACAGAAGGCAAAAACACCCAGTCCGAGCAGAGCAGCCCGATCCTGAAACGTTCGCGGATACTTTAAGCGTACACAAGCCTTCAAGCCTTGCCTTGATCCCCTTAAAATCGGGGAATCACATTGCCCAACAGGGATTCAGGACGTGCGGTTGTCTGGACGCTCGAAAGCAAGCGGCGGCAAGGGTCCCTTGCGCATCTGAAAATTAGAGGCGCATGAAAATCCAGCTATCCCCTCACAAAAAAATAAAAGATGAACATCAAACAGCGATGTGCGGCCTCAACACTATGTGCGTTTTGGGGAACCCCTTTTGGTTTGAAAATGACACCAAAACAAGACCAACCTCTTCTGTGGCTGGTGCTCAGGGAATGTGGAAATGAACTCGGCACAGGGGATAGTTGGGGTCATTCCCGTATTCCCTGAGCACCAACCTCTTTTTGGATCTCCCAACTTTTGCGAAGGGCAAGGCCCCATCGGTGGCAGGTGGCCACATTTCCTTGAGTCGGGTGGAAAGATTGAGGACTGTGAGCAAAACCACAAGGCCACTCCCCATATGGGGGTTGATCATTTTGGGGCCAGGATTATTGATCAACCCGTATGGTTGTTCCCTCGGATTTGACTGGACAGGGTCTAAGCTGCAAGGGCTTGATCATGGTGTTTTGAATTGGTGGGGATGATTTCCCATTTGCCCTCTACAAGAACCAGAGGTTCGAATCCCCAGTTGCCGCCAATCCAAGCCACCAACTAGGGTCAACCTGAGCGAACGTCAATGTCGAGCAGCCTGGAAAACAAAGTCTCCGGAGGCGTCCACCGGCAAATAGCCATGCAGCCACAGCCTGAGTCAGAGTCGCTTACTGCACCACGGGTGCCTCTCAAGAAAGACTTGGACCTCCTAACACTGTTGGTGTCCTCTTGGTTTCCCTGCAAATTTCCATCCAAAAGGTAAGGTAAGATATGCTTTCGGTATGGGTTCAAAGGGAATCCAACAACCAACAAACCTGGAGGAGTCCTGATTTTTGGAAGAAACACCATCCAGGTTGCCATGGAACCTGACTAAGGGTCCAAGACCATTTTCCCCCAGCCCTCTGGTGTGGACAGAACCCCCAAAGGCGAACCTGAGCTATGTCTCTGAGAGCTGGGATTTTCGACATATGTGGCTCAAAATTGCAGAGCTAGGGTTGCACAGGTTTCAGTTCTTGCATGCATTTACCAAAGCGCCACTTTGGTTTTCATTTTTGCAGCGGCCACATGGCCAAGTCCGATCCCTTAAGGCTCCAACGAGAGATGTGTTCAGCTTCCCTCCAATTTATAGCTTGGGGCACGGTTTCGAGGTTGAGGGTGGCTTCCCATTTACGTTCTACGAGAACCAGGGGTTCACTTCCCCAAACACTGATCCGAACCGGACCGCCAACTAGGGGACCGCCAACTAGGGGACACCTGATGTTTTGCGCAGACTTCTCAGTATGCAGAAGCATGCCAACAAAAGTGACCGCCGCATGTGAATAGAGAAGAAGCCCAATAAAACAAACGAGTTTCACAGTAATTGACATGCAATGCCCCGCACCAGGACTGAGGTCTGCAAAGGCGGCCATTACGCAGATCGGTCGAGTTCCGGGCATGAAGGTCTGATGAAACACACACTCACACATGGCGATGAATTTTGGTAGGAAACCCCCTCCAAAGTGGTTGGTGGACATGGATCCCCTCCTAAATCGTGTCCACCAAAGGGTCCTTAGTTTAAAATTCAGACCCACATGTAAACACACATAAGTGCCACTTCATATAATCATTCACCTTTTTCCAGACTAGCTCGCATGCTAAACGCCATGAACTTCTCCTAAAGGAAGCTGTGGTCGACAAACAGCAAACAACGTTCACATACATCGAGCCAATTGGTCGCTTGTCGTTTCTATCCCCACCCCCAACTGCGAAGATGTAAATCCCCTCTCCATACATGCCCCTGTACCCACAACACATGGAGACGGGCGTGTTTTAGTTCATCGCCGGGGAACCACTACTGGAAACTTTGGATTCTGTCCAGAGCACCGTATCAAGCGAAGGCCCATTGAGTGAGAATCTCGGAATGAATCCTGAGATCCTAGGTCCGAGGTTAACGTTGCTTAGGGGTGGAAATTAGGTTCTTGTCCTTGTGTTTGCCACTCATTGACTCATATGACGTACTATGCCCCGAAACTACGGATGTGAGGGAGCTGTGCAAGCGTGGCTGTATGCGGGAATAGCTGGGCGTGTGTTTCTGAGGGCGCCTTGGTTCAAAGGAAAGTCAAAGACACCCGCCGTTGTAGGGGTTCCCAATTTGACATCAGCACGAATAAGCCCAGAGTTGCCTTGAAAGACTGCCCCCTACAGATCAAAGATTCTCCGGTCATCCCAGGGCCCCCCGTGCCTGAAAAACTTTCAGTAAACGACTGCGCCCTGCAGTTGAAAAAAAAACAACTTGCACCAAAAAAAAAACGACATGCATCCTTTCTAAGGTTGATCTATGATCTGGCCTTGGAAGCCTCACGCCCTGGCGCTCAAAACATCCCGCGTGCGAGCAGCGTGGAGGAGAGGCGAAAGCACAGCGCCCAAGCCTGAGCTGCGGGACGTTCCAACTGAGTTGTTGCCAATTCACAGGGAGTGTCCGTTTTCGGGTGCCTTGGTTGCTCTAACGACCCCTCTGCAACTCTGTTCACTTTTTGTGGGTCCAATGGAACAGCCACTGTTTCCTGAAAAGTTGAAGTCCAAAGATCCAACCAAACAGCCATAAACAATCTTAAGGGTGAATATAGGCGGGCAAAAAGGGACCATGTCTCTTGGGGCGGTTGACTCCTCATTCGGCGTGAAGATCGGGCGGATCGCTCATGGAATAACCTTTTGTCGGGTTGCACGGGGAACCCTTCCCGAAAAGAAAGGCACAGCTCCTTTTTTAACTCGAACCCATATAGGGAACCCAGTCCTGCTAAAAGCCAAACGTACTTTCCAAAGAAAAGCCCCACGGCGTGAGTATCTCTTGAATGAGAAGGCAACCCGACGTCTTGCGGACTGGACCAAACAAAACCAGCCCATCATCGCCGCGCAGCATCCAACGCCAGCGCACGGGCAGAGATGCCAGCTGCGCTGCCCTGGCTTTCGGATTGGCCGGGTGTGTCTTATTGCCGACTTCGGATTAAAGAGGACTGTACGAATCAGATGTGCTTATTGTACAAATCAGGAATGGCTCCCCTTTTTGTAAGGAATGTGAGGGGGTCTTTCTTCAGGGTCTCCTTCTTGGAGTGTGTGTGTGTGTGTGTTGTTTTTGTTTTATTAAGGAAAACCGGTGCGCCGTGTTGGGGTCCATAAATCCAAGATACACCATAGTATACAGTAAGTTCCTCTAGCAGCTCTCACTTCTGATCGAGTGGATGGCCCAAAAAAACCTCAACCACACTTTTGTATGCCACTCCAAATCTGCCTTCGTAAAAAAGTATAAAGTCCACAAACTCAGAATGTGAGAGCGTGGTGCCGTGGCTCAACAGTCTGAGATAATTCAACCAAATCTATGACCTGCAACAGGAGCAAGCAAGCCCATCACGTCAGATGTTCTTCTCCCCAACTCCAAATGATAGGACCAAAGAAGCAAACAACAAAAAGGCGTGGAACAGTGAAACCGATAGGCGCGAACTGGTGGCTTGGACTTAGCAAATTGAGAGAAACCCCTGTGCTGCTGCCGAGTAAAATAGGGGTCGTACAGCTGACAGCGAGGAATATGGGAGTAACCCATTCAACTGTTCCTTACAACTTGCCCACACAAACAACAGGGTTAACTCCTCTTGCGCAGCTTCTTTGGGGTGGGTTTTGAGATAGTTGGGGTCCACACCACCCCTTGGAGCTGGAACTTGCAAAGAGGATGACCCATGATATCTTGCATTGCCAGGAGGAAACAAGGACGACCCAATAAGCTCAAATGGGCTTTGAACGCAATCATGGGTGAACAAGTTATAGTACTTAGCCTAGATTTCGGGATACACTATAATGCTGCTCTAATCCAAACCTAAAAAATCCCGATTGAAAGGAACCTTAGCGGGTCGCAACCAACGATCCCTTACATAGTGAGGTTCCGTTTGCATTGATCCCTTACATAGTGAGGTTCCGTTTGCATTGCCCCAAACTTCTTTCCGGTTGGTTTGCTTACAAGGCAACCCGCGGCGGCGCTTGAGGACATCTCAAGGCAAAGTGACCAGAGGGCACATGTTCTACCCAACTCAAATGTTGATCGATTTGCTACTGAGTTGCGATGAGAAAAGCACCACTGGCCCAGGCCCAACAAAGCTAGCAGGGTGCTTGTTCTGCGCAAGGGAAACCCTGAATTTAAGTCCAACGGCCAGGTGATGTGGGAAGATATGAGAAGTGTCTTCTTCAGGATGATGTGAATGAACACCAAAGAGCCGCAGCTCATTTGAGCCCAAATGGGCATGCGTGCAAATATGGAAGCTCGCGGAAATGGGTTCCCTGGCTGCTCGCCTGAGAGGTGAGATGGATCTCTTGTCGCTAGACTCACATGACAAAGATTCCATCTAGGGTCAGGAGCAGACTGGCAAGTAAAGAGATGGACCAGTTGGTAGCGAAGGAATGGAGAGATGGCATGCAAAGCCAGGACTAGGTTCGGGAGAACCAGGGCTGACGCTTACCAGAATGGTTCTTAGAACCCCCATACCCCCTCAGACCCCAACACTGTTTTGCTCGCTGATTCTCAAGGGAGCCGTGAGCCGTCCGAAAACAATACCGAGGAAGAATCCACCCGCCCCGCCGTGAGCAGCACTTGCACGCAAAGGAGTGCGAAGCCGAGGCATTGAAAGATGACCTGAGTCACACGGCTCCCATATTTACCCCTAAAAGCATAGGTTTCCTTGTGGTTTCTGTGTAAAACACCAATAAAAAGACTACACACCAAGAGACACACGCATATTTCCCTCCAGCATTACGCGTAGAAACTCATCTGTAGGCACTGTAGTCAGAGGGGAAATCTAAGGACCCCTGCTAAATCCTAGTTGCCTGTTGACCCTGGAAGAAAAGGGGGAGGTGTTGCCGGGTTTGTTACTCGCAGTGTGGAACCTCTAGTCCCCTCGCAACAGTATTTCCATCAGTGACCCATTCCCTTACCAACCAACCGGCGAAAATAAAACAGATACCATCCCTCCAACAATCCCGAAAGCTGACGATCAGGGTAAATGCCCCACATGGAACCGTGGTTTGAGTTTGACACCATGTGGAAGCATTGGGACCGCCGAACCCCCAAGAACCCAAAGGCTGAATGAGTGACCTTTCGGGACAGTGGAGCCGGTCTTTGGGACCCGCAAAAAAGAAGGCCCCGGGGAAGAAAGCGAAGGCGACAAAAGGATTTCTTGGGGTTCCGAATACCTGTCTGGTGAAAAATCAGATGTCCTTGTTGCTTCAAAAGAACATGCTGGGATGAAAGCACTTGCTGACCGACCCGTAACCCGTGTCATTGATAGGCGTGTTTCCCCTCGAAAAGTGACGTACCTGACGCATCCCGACTAAAAGGGGACACCCCCCCCATTGATCAGCCAGGGGGTGTATTAATCCGGGGTCAACATTACTTGGCCTCCTTTGAGATTGCGAGAGCGTTCGACCAAACAACGATTTGGATCAACTTGAACCCAAAGCAGGTTTGTTTGGACTTCCCGTTGCAGCATGGCTCAATCTACAAGGTATATAGTGAGTAAAAAGGGGTCGGTCATGAACACCGCAAGTAGACGTACGGAGTCTGGGCGTTTCCAGAAGATGAGATCTGCGCGACGGTCGGTGGACTGCTAACCTCATGCAGCCGGCCCAACGTGAACGGCGCGCCGGGGGGATGAGAATCTGCATCGGCGTGTCGCCTACTGTCACATGCACTGCACGTCTGGCGCGGACGCGAGTCGACACCCCAACTGCCTTGTCAAGGCAGAGCTCCCTGCAGTGAGTCAAGTTGCACCCAGTCAGTGTCCTGCCCGCATGGGTATGTTCTGAGGCTTCCCGCCCCATTTGCAACACCTATGAGTTTGTCACAAACAAAACAAGGGCCTCCAACAAAATTAATATCCTTTCAGGTCCCCTTTATAACCACCCAGAAAAAGGTGTCAAAAAAGGCACACACCCCGCCGACTCACTGGTCAAACCTGCCGGTTTAGGATGCTTGGTTCTAATATGTCGTTTTCTGAAGCCAGGTAGTAAAACAACCTAAACTTGTGAAGGGAGGGTTTTGCAGGCTCATTTGTTCCTTGACTTTGATGCCAGTAGGGCAAGTCACTTGAGTAAAAACAACCGTGCCCCAAAACAATTCGAACCGCCTAAAATGGCCAATGGGGCCGCCACTGGTTGATTGATTGCGATGCCAGCAGGATAAGAGGTCGTAAAAGCCCGTGTGTCCAAACAAAATAATAATGATACATCCATGTGTATATATATATATATATACATAATATACCTGGACCTTCCAACATGTAAAATTAACGCCGTTTCCCAAAACAGCAATAATTTTCGCCGGTTGCTGAAAACAACGCTCTTTCGGAGAAAAAGCGCTCGCTGTGAGTTCAGCTCGGAACCAAGCAAAAAAAACGCCGTTTCGCCGGCAAATTACGCCGTTTCGCCGGCAAATTACGCCGTTTCGCCGGCAAATTACGCCGTTTTGACGGCAAATTACGCCGTTTTGCAATTTTGATTGATGCTAGAGTGTGCAAACACTGAAAACTGCCGGAAGGCGAAAATCATCGCCGTTGGGTCAAAAGACATAGTTTTTGACAAAACAGCAATAATTTTGCACATGTTGGAAGACCCAGGTATAATAGATATATTTAAGTAGATCCTTCTAAAATGGCCCGTGGGGCTTTATTTAATGCCCACTTGTTGATTGTAGGACAGGCAAGTCACTCGAGAGAAAAATCCTGCGCCCCAAAACCAAACAAGAACCGCCGAAAATTGTCCAAGGAGGGTTGGGGCACTGGCCACTTGTTAATTGACAGCGATGCCAATGAAACATGCAAGTCACTTGAGTTAAAGACCCTGTGCACTAAAAGCAAGAATCACAAACTACAACCACTTACAAGGACCAATGGGTGTTTTGGGCACTGCCCCACTTGTTGATCGACTGCAGTGCTAGTCCGACATGACAAGCAAGTAACTCGAGAAACAGCTCCGAGAGCAGCCTGAAATGACCAACGAGGGTTTTGAGAACTGCCCACTTGTTGATTGACCGCAATGCGAGCAGGACAGGCAAGTCAGTCGAGCAAAGGCTCCTGTGCCCAAACACATCAACGCAAAAACTACAACCACCTAAAATGGCCAATGGAAAAGCTGGGCACTGCCCACTTTCTGATTGACTGCGATGTCAGTGGAACAAGTAAGCTACTTGAGCAAAAGCACCTGTGCCCCAAAACAATAAGCGCAAAAACTAGAACCACCTAAAATTGCTCATGGGGGTTTGGGGCAGTGGGACAAGTAAGCCACTTGAGCAAACGCTCCTGTCCAGGCTAAACTGTAAACATAAAAATAGAACCACCTAAAATTGCCCATGGGTTGTCCACTTCTTGATTGACCGCGAGGTCAGCGAAATAAGCAAGTCACTTGAGCAATAGTTTCTGTGCCCCAAACAGTTTTTGTTTGAACAAACAACCACCCTTCAAACACAATCCAAGGCTACCCGAGAAAAACAACAACAATCCACCCAACACCGAAAACCAAACCGCGGCGCGGAACACGGCCATGGGAACTCGTCGCAAAAGCCACGGCCCAATTAGCCGCACGAGGCCCGAGCTGCCAGGGTCAGAATAGCGGAGAACCTCGGCGAAAAAGCCCCGAAGTGCAAATCATTTGGGTGCTCAACTTTCTTAAAGGACCAGGGGACCGTAAGTTTGAGTCTACTTCTCCATTTACCATGGTTCCGTTTTGGGCCATGTTCCGCTTCGAGAGAAAAAATGGAGTTTAAGCACAAACAATTGGTGTACACCCTTTCTTAATGGTGGTTTTAACCTATCCAAATCTCATCCAAGCACCTTCCACCATGTGACAGTCCTTCTGCAAATCCAGGGTTGGTCAAGATATGCATGAGAAATCAGGCCCTGGCCCCCTTAGGGGAACCAAAACCAGGTTGGTTTACCTACATCCAAAACCCCCAGTGACCGTGGGAAAAAGGCCACTCCTGTTGGGGAAGTTGACTTTAATTGACGGGAGCGCCTCGAACCAAAAAAAGACACAACTGAAGGTCCAGGAGAAGTTATATACTAGGTCCTCCAGAAGAGAGGCTGGAATCAGGGTACCAACTTTTTTCTGTAATCTTTTTTTAGTAGGGGAACCCTCCCCAAAAAAAGGGGTAAAAGGGCAGCAAAGGGCACTTTCGGGGACCTAGTATATTATGTATATATATATATACAAACACGTTGATGGGGAGCGTCCAATAAAGTCATTTGGACCCCTCTGGGGCGGCTATGAGGAGCGGCTGTCTCTTATTAACCTCTCAATAAGGCCTTGTTCAGTGCTTCTCCTTGGCTTCTCATGGGCTTATCCAGGGATCCGTCCCCCCCCCAAGCCCCCCCCCCCCATTTAATGGTCCAGGACGAAGCCCACCATGTCCACAGGTGTCCTCTTAGGGGGAATAGATGACCCTGGTAGATGATTAAATCATCAGGTGAACCAGGGCCATCTGTTTTTCTACCAAAACAACCAAAAAGGACACCTATGCCCCTGAAATTTATAGCCAATGCTGGACCAAAGTTACCAAACACTCAGCTCCCAGCTCACCGTTCGCGACGAAGTGGTACACAGCCAGCGCTGCGCCAAAGAAGAGCCTCGGAGCGAGCCCTCGTGAAGCCTTCAAGCGCAAGTCACTTCCTCAATGGGTTGGCAAAAAAACACTTTGTGTTTTTTTTGGTACCATTACGGTCTTCCCCAAACGCGTAAAGCCGAGGAACTCTGGAAGCGAGGATACACATTGTTTGTTCCATAAAGTGCATTTTATTGCGGGCCTGGACAAATCGAACACATTGCTCGGTTGGCCTTTGGACCAATTCAGGAAACCTCCGCCCCAATGGATCAGCGTCCTCCTAGTTGGTGGTTGGCATTGGTGGTTGTGATTGGGTTTCCCATTTGCCCTCTTCCCGCAAGCAGGGACCCATTCAAATCCCCGGTTCGCATCAATCCTAACCACCAACTGTGGGCAACCTCAACAGAAGGACCTGCTGAGTGGCAAACGAAGGGACAGCTTCCAACTGCCTCAATGGTGCCGTCAGGAAGCCTGATGTGGACACTCCTGTGGCACTTGCAGCAGTAAGAGCCAAGGGTGTAAGCCGCCCGGCAGCTTTCTATGCCGACGAAGAGTTTCGATCCAATTAAAAATCACATCTAAGTGCCAAGACGCCAGGGTGCAAAGTTCGTCTAGGAGTACCCAGGCCCAAAAGACGAAGGCAATGAGAGGTATTGAGCTCGGTCCCAGCAGCCCCATGTCAGGGATGTCCGGGACGCTAGCTTCAAGCTGAAAGTCCTTCAAAGCCAATTTGGGATAGAGTAGGGTGGAACTAGCTCTGGCGTTCCATACCACTCCGGCTCAGCCAGGCATGGTGCGTGTGATCTCCTTTCGAATCGTGCGACACTTGTCTGTTTTGAACCCAGGTCAACAGAGGGAGGGGATAGAGCCATTTGCGAGAACTTTGGCCCAGAGATCGTAAAGAGTCCTATGAAAGTTTCAATTGTTGTAGTGATACGTATATGGGCGTGGTTGTCAAAACAGGTAACTAGTACAATGGAACCCTGGTAAATAGACACAATAACTAAAACCTGCGGTTCCGTGGTGGTTTAATTTTGACCTCATATGTTGCCCAATTAGCCGCAGGGACATTTGAGTCGGCAATGACAACGGGTGCACTGGCTTGGGCAAAAACCCTCCAAATCGCCAGTGGTTCTGCAGCGAAAGAAGATACATCAATGAATCACTCTGCTCCGTGGTCAATTTTCTGACCCTTCACATCAACAGAGGTAAACCCAAAAGTCGTCTACCCAACCGGCTGAATCCTGTTAGGACAAAGAAAATATATGCTTAGCCAAGTGGCCATGGAGGGGCACACTGTTTTGCTACGGGGCAACAACAAAAGCACAAACACAAAGCTGGTCAGAACAAAACACGTGAAACACACAGGTTCCGACCTGGTGACATGCTCACATCGTGCTTTCAGCAACGCACGTGGCTTGAGTGGAGTCGATTGAGACGAGGTGCCCATAAGCGACCATCACCTGGCCGGATCAAGCGCTCATGGAAAGTTGAATGGGATGGTGCGGCGGGCGCCAACTGAATGTAAAGCAAGTAAACCCATCACAAACACTGGCAATTTTGCGAGGTGTTCTGCGTTCCCTTGTCATAGAGAAATAACACCGTACCCCGAAAGACTGGGAATCATATCATCTCGAAGAGGAGACCATACGCACCAATCACACATGGTTGTATGTGTTGATGGCAGATCGGGCGCCCGTACCAATGGCACATACTGTTTGTTTTTGTTTTCTGGAAAACCACATCCCGACGCATCCAGATAACGCCAATGAATTACATTCTTCATGGACATGTCAAGGCTCCGTTTTGCTCAAGGTGCCACTGTGCAGCAGAAGATGTTCTTGACCAATTCCTAAAACCAACAGGGCAACAGGGAACAGTAGACAGCAGACAAATCCATCGAAGTGAAAGGCAGCGGCGAGTATTTGTCTGGGCCCGGCTATGGAGCCGTGGTGATTCGCAGTAGGGTCGTGCTATTGAACATTACCTTGGGAAAAGTTCAGAATACCTCCCAGAGGGATCAACCACCACCTTTGGGAAGGGAACCAAAATTGATCTTTTCGGAGCCAGTTTGAAAACGACTGTCCCAGCATCAATTCCTCGGCAAGCACGGAAAATGCGCAAACCGGGAAGCCTAGATTTACGAACTCTTGCGTGACCACTTGATTGCTTGTATGTCCAGCTCGACCGAGGCTGAGGGTGAAATGTTCCTGAGGTAGTCTGGAAAAAACAACAAAAAACACGCATGGTCTATCGCCCCCCCCCCCTTTGGTGTCCGTCTGGGGGAAGCTGCGCATGTTTGGCCATGTTTAGCTTGCCAATCAGCTTCAGGCTTCCATTCGGTCCATTCCATTGTGCGACAGCCACCGAAAGTCAGCTTGCCTCTAATCGGTTTGGATTGGTGGTTTGGTGTTGTTCCGGTGGTTTCCCGAAAACACCCTCCAAACACCAGGGCTTCAAATAGCAAGGTGTTCCTGGCACCTACATAACAAAAATGTCTTCTGCCCAGCGCCAGCGCCCGAAGCAACCTGCTCTCCCACACACCCTTCGCCCACGAGCCCACCCCACGGCGACCATTCACCAGAGGAACCACTTGCAGTTTCTGTTGCCCTCTATCACCTTACCCCCGTGCTTTGCAGCGGGGTCCCCGGGTCTCAAACGAAAAGCTCAAACAACCATGTTCGTAACCTTTTGCACCAATGAAGAAATCAGGGAGGGGACGTACTTGGCGCAAATCAGTGGTCCGAAACTCATATGGCTTTCTGATTCTGTTAAGTGAATATTTCGACTATAACTCTTTGTTTGGACCCCCAACATGGGTGGTTGTCCTCTGGGTTTCCCTTTAAAACCAAACATGCGGGTACCCTCTAAAAAAGCCACCCGCAGTTCCCGCCTAGCCTTGTTGGGAGGTGACTTCTTGGCCGCGACAGCGAGCATCGAGGTAGCGAACATGGCGAGTGGGGCCTGCAATCGGTGGTCTCGAGTGGGGGAAGATATGGCCGTGCTGCATTTTGAGGGTACCCTTTTTAGTGGGCTCGTTTGAAGGGACCAACTGGACAAATCCGCTTGTCTTTTACAGGCGGCCTCCTATTGTTGACGCGTAACATGGAACAGGAAATCTAAGCGCCAGTATGAAATCACATCTTGAGGTGATTGAGGAGCATTGTGCACATCGACGTGGCCAACAATATGTTCACATCATATCCCCTAGACAAGACTTCACTATTCTATCCTGTCTTTTGTGGAACCATGCCACAACTATGTGTTGGTTCCCGTAACAATGAACAAATGTAAACAGCCGGCAGCCTCTGCGAAACAGGAGTGCATGTTTGCAAGGGTATCTGCACATATTATAATGCAGGCTTCGCATATGTGTCTGGTTGGCATTTACAAACAGAGTGACGGGCGGACGGACGGACAGACAAACAGACTGACGGGCGGCAGGACGGACAAACGAACAGAATAGCAAACACTCGAACAAACCACGCAGAGCTCACACATAGTTTCGACATACTGCGTGTAACATGGGAATGACTTTCAAGAATGCACTTCTGGACAGGGTTGGCAGGGCACTTAAACTGATCTGATTCCAAGGGTTGGTTTTTCATGATCTGATTGATCCTGTTTTGGGCTTTCAGTTTTTTTTTGCTAGAAATCCAGGGCGCCTTTTCCGGGGGAATTCCATGAGACATGGACGGAGAGGTCCTTCAGCCAGGCTTTTGGGGATGGCATACCAGGAATGCCACCTGAACCCAAGACAAATTTCTTCAACAAACAATGCTTGAACGGAAAAGCCCTGGCTCGGCAGGGCGAAACACAAAACCAAGGGCCCCTAACATGCTGAACTTGCCGAACTGCTTGCCCTGCACAGGGTACTCCATGCTGTTCATCGGCCATGGAGCATCTTCCTGCATTAATCGTCCTATGAATAGGGGGGTGTCACCCACAAAAGTGAAGCATTCCCACTAAAAGGGAACACCCCCCGGTGAATCAACCAGGTGTTTACTAATCTTGGCTTCCCAATACCAAGCAAACATCAGAAGGAATTCCTCCACTTGAGTATTTTCGTGGGTGCCACCCCGCTTTCCACGTCTTCGCGCCTTAAGTTGAGAACGTAGAGGTATGAATGGGGAGACCTCGGCTCGCGCAACAAATATTAATGTTCACTTCGGATTCATTTGGAGGACCGTACTAATCAGGGGTGGTGCTCCTTTGAGTGAGGAAATTCACTATTTTAGGGGGTTCCTTGACTGGCTAGGGTCCTCCAGATTCATCCGACATTAACGTTGGATGGTTCCACGTTGCCAAGCAACGGGCTGCCCTTGCCGGCAGGTTGTTTGCTTATTCACCGCATGGTGTTCACTCTCGGTGTTTGTTTGATGCGTCGACTGCCGCTATTTCTTCGGGGGTTGTCAGTGGTCCGGCAAGTGGGTGGATACTGAAATGAAATAGGGGAAGAGACTCCAACAAATAATTGTTTGGAGTGTGTAGAACAATCAAACAAGAAGCGTCCCTTGTTGAAGACCATCCCCATACTAACATCCTCAGAGTGGATCAGCCCTAGAATCCTCAAGCACCTGCCCAGCAACTGGACAAGCGAAATTGTGACGTGCGGGCGAAACTTGCCCGCTAAATTGCGGTGAGTAGGGTTCGCGGTTGAAGCTTGCCAAAGTTGCCTGGAATGGCCATGATGAAATGCTGCTTCGTGCTTGCCCCCCCCTTGTTTTTCTCGCTTTTGCGGTTGAAGTTGTTGCTCATTGCTCGTGTCTGTCTCGAATTCATTCATGCCTGACATCTTGACCGAACCCCATTTGACTCATTCAGAACTCAGCCCAAACACAAGGGACGCTGCACAAAAACTGCACACTTTGTTGGCACTCGGACCCGGGGCGGGCGGGCCCCAATAAACTCCTTGCAGACAAACGCCCAGGTTCTGATCGGAAAGGCCAATATCTTTGGCCCCCTTCGAAGGCCTTGAGTATGCCTCTGGCAGCTAGGTGAGCTGTACTCATTGAACCTAAGGGACCCCCTTTCAACCTTCAGAGGTTGCGAGGTCTCTATCGTTTACGGAATTCCAGTAAAGCTCACGGGAGGACTGAGCGGCCCATACCAACTGCCCAGCCATCCTTATCCCAAATTCAAAAGCGTGCGCTGGCTTCTGCTGCGTAGCTGTTTTGTGGGGGGAACTAAGAATAGCTGATTTGCCAGACATGAGCATTTCAACTAAAAGCCAACACGGACAAATAGACCGCCGAATGACAGATTGTCACACGTTCAACCCCAGTTTTTTCTGGGGAAAAAACAACAACACAGCCAAAGGGGTTAGGGATGAGGAAAATGCAATTGCACTGAGTGGGCCAGGTCAAGCGCTTTTGCTTTTGAGCGTCCAACCTCATACATGATGTTGTTGTTTTATGCTTTTGGTTTCTCTAGCATTTTTCACACATATCACATATCCCAGTCATGACGATTTCTTAGTGGTCTTTCATTTGGATGCATACCCAGGAGTAGGGTTGCTGTAAATGGGTCGTGCGAGTTTGGCTTGAGCCGCCGGGCGGTCAGCAATGCCGGCCGAGACCTGGAAAGAAGAACCGCCGTCTCACGCGCCTCCAAAAAGTGGTCTGATTCCAACCACGAAATCCAGTTGGACCCTAAGAAAATAAAGTGGTGATTAAGCTGGGGTCAACATTAGACCATTCCCTGCAAACAAAATGGGCCTCTCCTAAAAGGATTTGTCCCGAGTGAAGTATGAACGCTAACGCGACAGCGAAATTTGCGCCGAGGTCAGCAGGAATTGGATTTTGGAAGTTCCTCAGAGTGAGGCTTCTTCTTGTGAGGGAAGTACTCGCTGTAGTATGGCACCAAAGTCACCCCACAAGTGGTAGGCTAAAGGGCCACAACAGGTGAAAATCACGCTCTCAGGTGAGCTTGGTTGCCAAGGGCAGCCTCCCACTTAAGACCGAAAAGCCAGGTGACCTCTCAACCAGTTCGCCTTCCGAAAATGGTCAGGAGCGCCCAGTTTTGGTGCTTGGAGGCAAGCGATTCGGGGATCGTTGAACCTCTTCAGGAAAAAACAACAAAAGGGTCAACTCTCAGCAAACAGCAACCCAGGAGCAAGATGGCGGAAACAACAGAGCTCGCGGAAATACGGAGAGAGAAACAACGAGAGGGAAGCCCTGGACGAAATCAGGATGGCTAGAAGTCGACAAAACAATCAATCACCCACGCCGCTTCACTCCCGACTTGCTAGCTAGTTCTCTCTGAGGTGCTCTGCAACAAGCAATGCTCAATCAAAGAAGCGGCCGCACCAATTATTGGCCCATATCGTGGGTACGCAAAAACAGACTCTGGTCCAATATGTAGTCTATCTCAAAATGTGTTTAAACAAAAAATACAACAAATTCAGACATGTATTTATTTGAGGAAGACCAGAATTGATGGCCGGACTGTCCCAAGGGGTTCCAAAAAGACTATGATCGCGACGTTTACTAAAGAAGCCTCGCTTCCGGATTGGGTTTTGGCAAACAGTTGTCCAAACTTTGTATTTGTTCCTAACATCGTCCCAAGAAGTTTCAAGTCCAGGAACTCAGGGAGTGAGAAGCCCCTAGGCAATGCGGTGACATCCAGCCTCAATGATGCTCACTTCCTGAGTTGATGGGCAAAAAAATAAAAATAAACTTCTTGTTTGCCACTAACATGGTCTTCCCCCAAAAAGTGTAGTCCATCAACTCAGGAAGCGAGGATGTCCTGTTTTCACACCCTTTTTGCCCCACAAGACCGACACATAGATCGCTGGCCCCCGCGCCTTTTTTGTGGTGGGGTCAAGGGGTTCTTGAGCCCAAAGAGCTGCACGAGCGTAGCGGTTGCTGGACCACTGTGCTCGCTTGTTGAGTGGGGAGCCAGCCCACAAAAGTCCAAACTGTGTGGTTTGCCACTAAATTGCTCTTTCCAAAAAGTGCGAAAAGTTCATGATCTCAGGAACTAAGTATAAATGGAAATACTCAACGAATCCCAAACCACATAAAGCCGATGTGCTTGCGTTGGTCTCAGTCCTTTGGTGCGTACCATTTGTGCTAAAAAAAGAACCGTGAATGGGAAACAACAAAGGGGTTCCCCTATTTCATTTCTAAGACGACCAATGACTCTAAGAAATGCATGCCAAAAATCAGTGGCAAGAGATTGATACCTGATACCAGCATCTGGGCCCCCTTTTAAGCCTTCGGTATGGCTTGGGTAGTGAAAGGACTGTTACTCAATAAGGTACAGCCAGGAGAAACACGCAAGCCTAGCGCAGCGTCTGCACACACCATCCCGATTGGGGACTTTTCCAAGAGGAAAATTGTCTTAACACCCTCCTGTCAGCTTCTACGATTGTTGGAGGGAGGGCCCAGGGAGGGCGAATCTTTATTCTTGCTTGCCAACAAGCAACAAGACAAAGAAAGGCAATCAACACAGCAAGTAAACACGTCACACTGGTCACTGGCTCTGCAAGCCGCACTTATTAAGACATATGTTGTTCACCAATACATGGATTCTCCAACCAATGGGCCCTAACCCCCGTTCCCCTGAAAATATTGAGCCACTTTTCCGAATCCCGGGTGTATGCACAAACACCGGTGTTTGTCTTGCAGTCATTACAAACGAACCGCACCCCCAAAAGCATAATTTCCAAGAACGTGTTCAAGAACTGTGAGACCATGCAACATGCCACTGGAATGCACTGGCTGTCATCTCTCTTGCGCAGCTTTTTGCCGGAGATTTCGCGGACAGCAACCTGGACGGCACGTGAGGCCCGACTGGCCGTCCCCTTGCGGGTTGCTTGCTCGGATGTCCGACATACTGGTTCTCGCTGGCTTAACATGGTCCCGCAAGAACTCTTGTTTTGTGGTTTTAAAGGGGTCCAACCTTAACAAGACACACCCATGTTCATCTCGTGGCCTTTGCGCAATGTGTGACACTAGGACCCCACAAAATGACTGTGAAGGGGTTGAGGAAATTTAAAGCCAAGCTCAATGCGGGTTGTCTCCGAACTTGGTGGTTTTCTCAACGCGCTCGTTTATCAAGGTGAACAGGTCACCCTGACAGAAGCACACCCCCGAGACCCTTGGTTTCTGTGGCAGTTGTGAGCCCCTCGGCGCCAGTTCCCTTCATTGTCGGAGGTGGGACCGCTTGAGTTGGAGGGAACCTCCTCGACCAAGGCGATTTAAGATACGACTTCTTTTTCAGCGACCGCTGCTTCTCATGGCAAGCGTGATTTCCGAACATTTGGAGGACGTGACACCAGCTCATAGCAGGGACATGCCAAGTTCCAACTGTGTTTTTTCCGACGCCAGTGTGGTTGCTCCTCGTGCCAGCTATCCTTCGTTAAATTTCGTACGACCGCTTTCTAAAACCGCATCATGGCTACCTAAAACCCCTGTTCAAAAGTTAATGGCCATCTCTACCAACCCAAGTGACGGGGCCTTTGGACAATGACACCCTTGGGGTATGCAAGGGTATTGCCCTCATGTCGCCTTGTTCCCGTACCCGTTGACACAGGCGCAGCATTTGCATGCACAGCTGGGGCTGGCACACAGGGCGCATGTGATCCCGCCATGGGGGCGGAGCTGTTGCCTCCGCGAAGCGGCCCGTAGGCAATGACCCTGCTGGATTTGTGTCAAAACCGGGGGCCCGAAAACCAGCGATTCTCCAAACAACTTACCTTTCAACCGACAAAAGTACCCTTAAAGACATCCACGCCCATGTTTGACCCCCTTGAGTGAACCTCCCAAGTCACTCAACATCCCATCATCCCACGAGTTGAGGGCTAGGGAGTTGTCGCCCCTTTGTTGTGGAGTTGCGGACACTGGTCTTGTTCGCTTGGTCTGGGATGGAAGCTACTTGTTTCTGTTTGCCCCGGTGGCGTCAACTACACCGCAACGAAACGGGCCTCCCTCTTCTTCGAGATTCAAGGCAGCGGTAGTTTGCCGTGTGCACTCTTTCTGGAGGGTTGTTGGCGATTGCGAGTTTCATGGTGGCTCGATTTTGCTTGTTGCCCTGTTCATGCTCTGCCAGAGTTTCTTTGACGCGTGTTTTGCCGCACGGAATTTTGCGGGCTTGCGGCCCTTTGTCATGCGACAGGAGCTACCGCTCCTGTCGGCTGCCCTGTGTCGCTCTGGCCCCAAGAGTGGTGCGGTTGCTGTGGCCAGGCACCAGCTCATCAATTGATAGACCCAACCTATACGAAGGACCTGGATGAGGGCCATCGAGGAGCTGCAAAACAACAGAGGATCGGGGAATTCATCGACAGATAGCGCACCGTGCGTGGGCTCACAAGCGCTACCCTCGGGGCTGTCTCCTTGAGCTGAATGAGCTGCCCCCCCCCAAAAAAAAAATACCGCTAAGTTGCTTGATGAAAACCCTTCTGCGGAGAAAGGAAAGCCAGCGTGCATTGTATCCCACGGTCCAGCGCATCCGCCGGAGTAATTCCCGTAGTGACCCTGGAGGAACGGTGGGCAGGGCTGACCATTTTTAGTGCACCAAGCAATTTGGACAAGCCACTTGGGGTGTCAAAACTTAGAACCCCTTTTTGTTTCCTACCCCCTTTGAAAGGTACCCCTGGAAATCCACGACTGTTTTTTAAACGTCCTTTGCACCTCGCCTGTTTTTTGCAGCTAAAGCCTGTTTTTTGCGCCTGCAATGAGCCATGGCGTGGTATTTGATGGATTATTCATGCTGTTGCCACGTTTAGATTCTACAAAGCCTGTTCCACCCCAACATGTCTTTGACACAACAATTTTGGTGTGAACATAGCGGTCCGTGATGTACGCAAAAGTAGCGTGAAATCACCGTGAAAATACCGTGAAATTGGCGTGAAAGCCGGTTTTCCAGCGTGAAAGCACGTTTTCTGCCGTGAATTTTGACACCGGTGAATCTATGTGTTTCAGCCTGTCCTTTGGTAATCCCTCTGCTTGTTTTGTGGGAACGGAGGTCAAGTCTTTGCAACCTTTGGTCCTGAGCACGTGCGGCCCCCGAATTGTTCAATGATATCAGCTGAGCTTGGACAAAACTGCTCCTGGCAAAAAAACCGCCTTTCACAGAAAACATGCAAAATAAACCGCCTTTGGAACCCCAGGGGTACCAGGGTCCACAATGCGCGGCTGGCTATGAATTGAATAAACAACTCCAGTGGACAGACATCCAAAGAGAATCTCCAAGGGTCCCCATATTCAACAATGTTCACATCCATACCCTGGACCTGAAAGAAACGTCTGAGTGCTTTTGGAGACCCCTACGATCTACCGAATTCCAGTGGTTTAGCTAGAGTCTTGGGCACAAAGGACGTGCCAGGCTATGACCGAGCCCTTTCAGATCAAAGGATCGGAAGCTGGACATGGACCGTGAGGGTTACTTCCGGTTGAGGAGAATGTTTGACAACCGCATTCGGGTGTGGCTCATTTTTTTGAAGAGCCGCAGGTTTCAGTCTTATGTTCTATCACGGCTCCGTTTTAGGCCGATGTCCTTTTTTGAGCCACAATTTTGAGGGCACCCCTGCTTTGGTGTTGTTCTTGTTTTTCTGGGAACCAAACGGAAAGCTGCCGTTTTGCGGAATCCCTATACAGAAAGACGAGCCATTTGGAATCCACGCGGCCGCCGTGTCCAAAACGGGGTCCCCGGCGGCCGACTCCGGCGCCGGCGATTTCGCGCGCCGCGCGTGGAACGCGGAGGCGGACGAGCTCCAGGCCTGCGAGAACGCCAGACGCGACAGGGCCGGCACCTGTTTTTGTTTGGAGTTGGTATAGCCGTGGCTGTCAAAACCAATGGGATCCCATTTTGGGGTAGGTGCAGCACCCAAAATGAGTCTATTTTAGTGGGGATTGGGATGTTCACTGGGGGTGCGGGATTTTGACCCATGGCCGTATCACTGCATCACACACCCCTACATCACATTGTGTCTTGGTCTCGTTGAAAGGGAAGCCAACAAACACATCACACTTTTTGGGGGGATTCCCGAATCAAAAAGACAGACCCACGTGGGGGTACTCCAAGCCACCGGGCTCCAAACCCAGTTTGAGAGAACCTGACAGTCAGCTTACCTCCAGTTCGATTTGGTTTTGTGGTTTGGATGTAAGTACCTTCCTTGTTTGGGGTCAACAAGAATTGCCGCCACCTTTTAAGTCCCATGTAAATATGTAGAGCAACTCAATCAACACTAGCGGCAAAAGCTCCGGCGGAGGCTTCTCCGTTTCGAGACCTCTAAGGCACATCGGGGGGCACTATTGGCTATTGGGCAGGATCAATCCGGTTTGTGTCCCCGGTTAGGCCGCAAGTGTGCGGCCAACGCGTGCGTGACATCGCAAGCGCGGTCGCAACTCGCTTAGTACGTCCGTTACCACAGAGAGACGTCCTGCTGCCAGTGCTTGCGCAAGCGGGGGTCGCTGGAACTTGGCCTTGATTTGGCGTTGGGCGTAGCCACGCCAACAAATCACGAGACCGAAGCTGACCGTATAGAAAGCTGCAAGTGATGTATGAAAGCACGTCGCACTGACCCAACAGCAGGCTCGAATACACGAAGGCGTAGAAGCTGCATGGCCGTTACATCTTGGGAAGTGAATCCGATGTTTGTTTTTGGAGGGAACACCGCCTCCCTCTTAATCGACCAGGGGTTTATTAATCGGGCTCCCATTATACCCAAGTTGATCCCTTTTGCTACAGTTGACAGTGAATATTGACAGTTGCCCCAACAATACTGCGAGCCACTCGCATGGGTGCCTTTTGTTCAAGCACCGTTCTTGGCGCCGTGTAAAAACGAAAACAAGAGACAGACACATATAATTACTCACTTCCTTTGCGGGTCCGAACTTTTGGTTTTATGGTATTGTCTAAAACAAAATCAACGTCCAGAACTTAAATGTATCCAACAAACTTGGTAAGCAATCTTCAACAATAAAGACAAACAAATGCGCTCCTGCCTCACCCAACAAGGCTGCTCCCTGTAATGATTTCTCCCTTGAATATCACCCAAGGAAAGTAAGCTATGGACAACCCAGGGGTAATACAAAAATTTGCCCCACGGAGAAATCTAGGAGAGTCTACAAAATTGTGGCTTCTTTTGACTAAGGGACACCAGGAAGCCAACCATTTCAGCGGACCCCTGTCTAAGAATCATATTTAAGGTGGAACGGACATGTCAGCTAGTATACATAATTGTGTTTCTATACATATATGTACTCCTAAAAACAACAAGTGGCTATGTGGCGTTGTGCATCCAATTCAAGTCCTAGGAGTGTCTCGGGCTGGGTTTCCATCTTACACTCCCTCAGGCTAACGTGGAAGCTCCCCCAAGTGGCCGCTGTAAATGGGTCACTAAGTCTTCCATTTCGGGGTCCAGCTTCCACGGAATCGTCTGAGCGTAGATACCGAGGATCCGGAAGCGCAGACCGCCTGCCACACTTTCTGCTGCAGCGCCACGCGCGAAGCGCGCGCGTAGAGGGAGGCGAGCCCGGCACGCTGCGAGCCTAAGGGGGCCCTATCAAAAATCGGGGGCTGGCCCCAGGGTGGTGGACATCATCTGGGAATTCTGCCTACACACTTTCAAGGGAGTGCCTGAAAATTGGCCAGGTTCTGCTGCTATTGCCAAGGTTCTAGATCGAATTTCGGTGTGTCTCACCATTGACGTTTGGTTCTACCAACATTGTACAGGTTTTTTATATATATATATATAATGGGCCCAGGCCCACCTGGGAGTTGATCAACATGAGTCGCCAAAATGAGTTGGTATTGTCAGGGAACCAAAAGGAAAACAACCAATTTTAAGGGGACCGATTCCCATCTTGGGAGACTGCAACCCCCAAAAAGATGGTGGCTTCCCCCTTTCCATTTGAACAACACCGAAAAGGGTACCCCGAAAAAGCGAACCTATTTGGCCTTGCAGCCAAAACAAGAGCCGGAGCAATTCGAATGTGAAGTCATGGCTTGGGCTCCTTTTCTCTTTAACCACTTGATGATCTTCGGAAAACATCTACATGTCTGCACCCCCTGTACATCAAGGCCCTTTTCACCCTAAGTTAGTGCATCTCACCTCTAGAAAAAGAGAGCTTTGTGACCTGTACTGTCACGCAGCTCATAGCCCAGCCGGGCAAGATGGCCTCTCTCAAAGTGCCGCCCGTCTGGACCTTGGTCCTGGTCACGATGTCCGCATCGTTCACCGGTCCAGGTTCTCCGCCACCCAGTCCTGCACGTGCCGCGTCTTGCCGACGCCCTTCCTCTCCGACATGACTTTCGCCGCAGAGCTGTCCACCAGCATCTTCACCACAGGGACCTTCTCACCCCTGTAGAAGGCCAGCGCGTTCCGGACGAACGCGGCCAAAGTGGCCGTCCGACACATGCCGTAGCACCCGCTCTCGCAGCTGCTCAACGCCACGATCTTCTGCGACACACCTCGCACCATCACGGTGCGCCCGCCATTCTTGATCACCGTCCCCGTCACCGACTTTCTCGTCAACGGGTATCCGACCTGGCTGGGGTTTCCATTTTTCTCACGGGCTGGACCTTCTTGAGGAACTTCACCAGGCACCTTGCCATGCTCTTCAGCCGCTGCATGTCACCTTGCTTTGGTGACCTCAGTGCTGAACTCAGCACTTTCACTGCGTGCCCCAAGTCTGGCCAATCCTGACTCAAGTAGGCCAGGCGCATCACCATGCTCCTGTACGCTCAACTCGGGATGTCCACGCCCTTGGTCTTCTGGTTGAAGCCGAAGTACCGCATCACGATCTCCGAGTGCCTCGCATCCGCCTCCAGCTCCAACTTCCATCCAGCCGCATCATCAAGCTTATAGCAGACCTTCGTGTTCAGGAAGAACAGTGTAGCGGGTGTTCAGGTTCTGCTTGCTGCCCCTCACCATGAAGTCGTCCCCATGGACCAGGCCCATGCATCAACCGCCGACCTTTGAAGAGCGCGGGCCATATTGCACAGAATGCTCTTTCAACCATCCAATGTAGTCGCCCTGGAACACCTTACTCGCGTCCTGTGTCCCATACATCGACCTGTGGAGCAGTCCCACCAGAGGCTCCACGCTCTCCTCACCGTTTGATGTCCCAGCACGCTATCTTGGCGTCCGGCTCCGACGGGTCATCCGTCATGAACAAGCTCAGCAGCAAGTTCACCACCTCCAGCGGCGGGGTCGCCGCGAACGTCTCCTCGGCTCGAAGCCTGTCCTCAGGCCTCTTCGCCTTCTTGATCTCCTTCGCCACCAAGCGACTTCGCACCTTCACCTTCTCGGCATCGCCCTTGTTGATGTCCAGCCACTTCAACTGCAAGGGCTTCATGCCCTTCTCCACACAAGTCCTCCTCGGGACTTTTTCGTACACGCCCTCCTTGTGGAGCCAATCCAGCTCCTCTTTGCGCGCCATCCTCACCAGATGTGCCGGCAACTCGGTCACATCATCCACGAACTGGCCGAACTCCTTCTTGTAGAGCTCCTCCCCACGCAAGATCGCCTCCACCAGCTCCTTAGGGTAGACCTGCGGCGCCTTATCCCAAATCGGCACATAGCTCTGAACCTCCCGGTTCGTGGAAGGCCTCGGATGCTCATGCAGATAGGATCCGCCCTGCATCCACTGATCCTTCCCCTGCCGATCTCCTCCTCCTCACGCACCGTCCCTCTTCCCGTTGGTCACACTCCGCAACGGGCTGAACGACGTGCGCGGACGGGAACTTGTTAGGAGCCACGGCTCTTGCTCCTGGATCATTTCCAACACCGCCTCCTTGTCCGTGGGCTTGTCGAGATTCCACCTCTCCTTCCCGCACGGCTTCGTTTCCTCCAGGTCCACCGCCGCTCCGCCACGCAAGCCGAAGCGCCTCAACTCCTTTGTCACACGCTGAGGTGAAACACCTCCAGCACATCTAATGCTCCAAGGCTGGCTACGACGCTCGCTGCCTCCTTACTCCCAGCTTCTGCCAGGATCTTCCATTCTCCTCATCCCACCGGTCTCCTCCTCCATTTCTTTCAGGACATCCTCTATGTCCCTTGCTCCTTGCTCTCCTCCTTTCCGCTTTGGTGAGGCATCTTCCGCATCCGGACCTTGGCGGCTCCACCGTCGCTTCCAGAGTCATCTGCCTCCACCCTCTCGCAATCTCCTGCTCGTCCTCTTCTTTCTGTCTCCTCATTCTTTCCTCATCCTTCCTGACATCCTCTGCTACCTTCCTCTTCATTCTTGCCCTGCATTCCTCCGAATGACTTGCTTGAACCAGGGCTCCTCCAGTGTTGATTGTGTGGCATCCCTGACAGCCAGGCGTGCTCCCATACTTCTGCATCATCGTCCGTGATGCTCCTCCGGGGGCTCTACCTGAACCTCTCCTCCAGGTCTGGGAGCGCGCCACCACAACCAATGGAACAGCGCCCTGCTCATCCTTTCCTATCTGCTGCTGGTTGACGTACTTCTTGATGTCCCAAGGCACACGTGTGGAACCCGTGCGCCCACGACCACCCCAGCATCCGTCATCGCCAGGATTGACACGAACCTGTTGTGCGTGCCCAGGCTTGACCATGCTCTTCTCCCCGAACTCCGGCATAGCCTTCACCCACTTTTCCCGGTGCTTCTCTCCTCTGGTTTCCTCCCATCTGCTCCGACCTTGACGCCCTTCAAGAACGCCTCCATCCAGCTTCTTGTCCAGCGACAGAAGGTTGGCTTTGCACCTCCATTTGACCTCCTTGACAGCCGCCTCCGCCTCTCCGTTCGAGCATGAACCTCCTGCTGGCGATTCCTCTGGCACTGCTCTCCTCAATCCTCTCGCCTTCTTCGCTGCCTCCATCTTCATCTTCACCAGGCTCCTTTCTCCATCGCTTTTGAGAACCACCTCCTTATAGCCCAAGCTCTCCAAGAACCTGGTCATCATCTTCTGGGCTGTTGCATCCACCAACCCTTTCTTCTCGATGGAGGTTGCCGCGGTCTTCCAGTTCGTGCCACGATGTTCGCTTTGCCCCCTCAGTCTTGCCCATATAGAATTTTGGGGCCCTCGCCTTCATGATCCACCTTGACGTGCTTCTAGACGAGTCCTGCCGCCTTGACGCACATCTCGCACCAACTCCGGTAGACCGCGTGTCCACTCGCCTCGTGCTCCTTTCTCTCACGCTCGCTAGGCTGCGGCGGTCTCCATCCTGCATGAGCCATCTTGCGGCGCCTCAGCCTCATCCTCCAGCGCCCAGACCGTGTTGCGCTCCTCCGTCGCTTGCCTTTGGCTTGATCTTCAACTCCTCGCTTGCTGGAACATTCTCCTCCGCCCCAGCGACCTGCTCCTCCGAGCTCTCCTCTTCATCCAGCCCGAGGTAGAAGTTGTAGATGCCATTCTCCTCCACGATCGGGATCATGCCCTTGTCGCCGTACTCCGCAACGACTCGGTCAATCGCTTTGTCCATCTCATCGTAGACGGGGTGATCCACCGGGAAGATGATTCCTCCTCCTTTCCACGGCCAAGTGCTGTGTCCTCGCCCGTGAAGCTCGCGCTGATGAGCACCTTGTGAACGTCGGCCGCGTTCCCGTTCACTATGCGCTTCACTCCGTTCATGTCGTAGCCTCCAACCTTCACCGGGCCATAGTTGATCAGCTCCCCCGACGCCGTCTTGAACGTCCCCTTTCCTTCTGCGCGGCTGCCCTGCAGATATCGAAGTTGCACTTCAGCATGTTGATCTCGCCTTGTCCATGCTCTCGCCTCTTGAGTGCCACCCTTTTCGCAAACGAGACCTTCCTCGTGATTACCGAGCTTGTAGTCAGCGCGCAGAGGGCTTCTCCTTCTGGCTCATCTCTGGGCTGCTCCAAAGATGATGCCTCTCTCTTCCCTTTTCCGCCCTTCGGACTTGTAGGCGCCGAGGACGATGTAGCTCCTCCACCTTTGGCCCAGCAGTCCTTCTTCATGTGGCCTTTCTTCCCACTTGTTGCAAACGCCATCAAACTTGCCCTTGCCGGTGCCCAAGCTGTGGCTCCTCGTCTTCGCACCTCCTCCTTTGCCATTCTGCTGCGGCTTGGACCAGCAATCCTTCTTCTTGTGGCCCTTCTTCCCGCAGTTGTCGCAATTGCCTTCAAACTTGGCCTTGCCGCTCTTTCCTCCACATTTCTTGCCCTTCACGAGCGACGCCAAGTTGCCGTTCACGGCCCGGACCAAAGCGTCCACATCCATCGGAGCCATCTCCTGCTGCCGAGATCATCAGCTTGCTCCCCGTGTTCGCCTCCATGTAATTCACCTCGAAGGTCCTGAACCGCGAGTAGTTCAGCATAAGGTGCTGCTCCATCTCCTTCGGGACCAATTTCTCTAATGCATTCATAGCGAGACTGTCTGGAATTGATCTTTCTTGCGGGTTCGCAGACTCTTGGTTCTCGTACGAGCTCCTCTCCGGGCTCGCGAGGGCTTGGAGCATGATCCTCTTCCGGTAGCACAGCGCCCTTCGGCGCATTCTCCACCAAATCTGCAAAGACCGGACCCTGTTGTGGCCCTGCGGATGGTGTACGATGTTTGATGTTGTTCTCCTGACGCCAGCCACATAGTCCTCCAGCTTCTGCGGCTTCCCAAGACGCTTTTGGTTGATCAGGCCGCCTCCTCCTTTTCTGCTCATCTTCTCAAGGATCTCCGGCAATCAATGCCTGAAGCACTCCCGCCGAGCCCCCTGATCCTCCGCCGGTCATCGCCGCCTGCTGCTCCGCCGCCTGCGCCCGATCACGTAGACCTTGGTTCTCCAGTGCCAGCTGCCCCATCTGCTGTTGCAGCTGCTGCAGCGCCGTCATGAGCTCCTGCGTAGATGCCATCGTCCTCTTCAAGGAAGTAGCCAACCACCGCAAAGATGCCCCCCTCGTAGGTGAAGGCGACCAGCAAGATCAGGATCCACCTCCAGCAGTTCCACCGCCTAATCGGCTTACCTTGCTCTGGCCAATCCTCCAGCCTCTGGAACTGCTGAGCACTCCCTGCTCGTTCCTCCGCGCCACCTCTCTGTGGCCCAGTTCCCCGCTCTCGGGGCTGACCGATCCTCCTCCTGTAGGACTTGTCCACCTACTAAAAATGAACAGAACCAAACAACTGGAAAAACAAAAAAAACTCGCCGAGAACAGTGAAGATGGGGAACGCAGTGCTGGGCCAACGCCCTTGAGACTTGACAAATAAGACCGGCTGCAGAACGAGGAACGCTTGCGCGCGGACTTGTCCCTAATCGTGCCCAAGAGCATGAAGTCATGGCTTGGGCTCCTTTTCTCTTGAACCACTTGATGATCTTCGATAAACATCTACATGTCTGCAGAATAGGCCGGTGGATTCTACCTGATTTCCTTGAGAAAACTATGAGAAATCAAGTTGCCACTATTACAACTCCTGGCAAAGTCAAGAACCACCAGGAACATTTGGGGCCAAATCGCACCAAAAGCTGCCTCAAAAAAAGTCAGAATCGGACCTTGGCATGTTGAGGGAAAAACCATGCGAATGTTCCCCCCCCCCCCAAACAAAAAAAGAAATAAGATGGCCCTCTCAGCATTCACAGCCCCTAGTTGCAAGGGTTTCCACCTTAACCATGGCTCAATGCACAAGTCAATGTGATGATGTCACCAGTGAGTTGCTCGTTGCGTGTGGAGCTTGTTCCATTTGCCCCGGGCTCATGTTTTTGTGGCGTAACAGCTTCTTACGCTAGATACTTCACGTGTTGCTTTTGCCGCAGTTTCAAAAAAGAGCGCGACCCGCGGGGAGTGGATTTTCAGGGTTGGGCGTTACAATTTCTAGGTTCGATACGTCGGGCCTGTGCGTGCGCGCTTCCGATTCCCTGCATGGTGGCTCACATGGATCACGCTGCGCCGGCTGTGGGAGAGAGAGCGAGAGAGGGAGAGAAAGAGAGACAGAGTGAGAGAGGGAGAGAGAGAGAGAGAGAGAGAGCGAGAGAGAGAGAGAGAGAGCGAGAGAGAGAGAGAGCGAGAGAGAGCGAGAGAGATGACTCCGTGCAATACCTTACTAGGGGACATTTGGATCCGTTAACCACATTGGTGCTACTGCCAGGGGCTTCTATACTTTCGTTGTCGCTGAGAAGCGCTGTTTTGTTGCTCTGTCCCTTTCAACAGCCCTGCCGACATTGCATTGCAGCTTGCTCTTGCTACATCGCGCTGCTTTGCATGGCGAATCTTCCGCCATGCCATCCGATGACGGGCTTCAAGTAGGCTTCCGGACTATGAGGAGACTCGAGACTCAAAAAAGACAAGCCCCTCGAAACCCTGTGAGGCCCCTTCAGCACTTTCGGAAGTCGTAAAACCATGGCCGCGGCCGGCTTAAGTTGCATTGCCTGAGCCACGCAGAATCCTAGCTTTGGCAGCCCGATGTACGCAAGTGGGCTTGAACCCCATTCCCAATACGTGTCATGTTGTGTTGCCCAAAGGACCTGGAAATAAAAGGTTATAAGCTTTTGGGGCCATGACTGAATATCGAGCAACAAAGGGGAAGCCAAAAGGTCAAAAGGGCGACTTTGTACAAGTGAGGTTTCTTCTGCGTTTGTGTGTGTGTGTGCGCGCGTGCGCGCGTGCGTGCGTGCGTGCGTGTGTGCGCGCGTGCGTGCGGTGTGTGTGTGTGTGTGTTGTGTGTATTGTATATGGTGTATATGTTGTGTGTGTGTGTTATATGTATTGTGTTCGTTGTGTGTGTGTGTGTGTGTTGTGTGTTGTGTGTGTGTGTTGTGTTTGTGTTTGTGTTTGTGTTTGTGTTTGTGTTTGTGTTTGTGTGTTTGTGTTTGTGTTTGTGTTTGTGTGGTTGTGTGTTTGTGTTTGTGTGTTTGTGTTTGTGTTTGTGCGTTTGTGTTTGTGCTTGCGTGTTTGTGTGTTTGTGTTTGTGTGTTTGTGTTTGTGTTTGTGTGTTTGTGTTTGTGTTTGTGCTTGCGTGTTTGTGTTTGTGTTTGTGTGTGTGTGTGTTTTGTTCCGTCCCCTTTTAGCTTGTCATGGCTCCACGTTGCCATGGCCAACAAGCTTCTTCATGAGACAAACCCATCCTTTGCAAGCACTTGGTTCAGCGACAGGGGCTGGATATCCTCAAAAGCTGCAATGTAATGGTGTGTTGAATGAACCTGCCACTTGTGGAGCTCCAAAACAGGGACATCGAGGCGCCCCCCTGAGCAACGTCATTGGGGCGCCCTGACGGGAGATGCTGCGCCCGCTGGGCCCTGCCAGCTTGGGTGGTGGCAGGGATGGCATAATTGGCCAGATTCAGCCAGATGAAGCCAGATTCACTCATCAGCCAGATCAAGCTGTATTCAACCACATTCAGCCAGACTCAGCGATCAAGCCGTATTCAGCCAGATGAAGCCAGATTCAGCCAGATCCAGACTCAGCCAGATCAAGCCGTACTTAGCAAATTCAGCCAGAGCCAACCAGAGTCAGACAGATCCAGCCAAGCCTGATCAAGACATTCCAAGACATGGCCCAGGCATAGTTAGCTTAAATCTCCTGGACCGTCCACTGCTGCTGCCGCTGCGCTCGACCATAATAAGAGAAACAAAGCTTAGGCCCCCAGAAAAATGCACCTCCCAGAGACTCGGCAAAACCCTAGATTTCTTAAATTCAATGTAAGTCTTAGAAATTCTTAAGACTCTCGACAAGAAAAATGGATTTCTTATCACACAACATGACCGTACAGCTCTTTGGGGGCCTCTTGACTAACAATGGGTTGGGGCTCACCAATGGAAGTCCCTACAAACAACTCCCCAAAGGATTGCTTAGGCACGTTTATTTGGCCCCTATGGACTTTGCGGGGGCCTTCAACACTGCCAAAAAAAGACAAATAACGAAGAATATTGACTAAACATAGATTGCAACTTGAAAGACTATCG
Source organism: Effrenium voratum (assembly GCA_963377175.1). Taxonomy (NCBI): domain Eukaryota; class Dinophyceae; order Suessiales; family Symbiodiniaceae; genus Effrenium; species Effrenium voratum. The sequence continues at coordinate 451,973 of CAUJNA010001746.1, read as the reverse complement.
GCTCACTTGGCTCCTTTCGCCCAACTCCAATTTGCCTTCTGGCAAAGGAGGGGAGGCGAAGGAGTAAGAGCCCACCACATCAGCTTGACCCCCCCTGAAGGCAATGGTGACAGGGGATTCGGTTGAACCGATTGAACCGTTTAAACCATTTGAACCGCTTAAACCGATTGAATCATTTAACCACCTCCTGGCAAACATGTGTTTTGTGGGAAGCGTTCAACACCGTTTGAACCGTTTAAGCTCCGTCCTGGCGGAATGAGGGGCCTGGACATGTTTCCTGAAAAAAAGGCTTTAACCATTGAGGCCTCGATATCAAGAGATTCAGTCACTGGGTAAGGGAGCAAAGCTGGATGGACGACATTAATGGGTCAGGCAGCAAAGCGTGGAGCCATGCTGGAGGATGCCATGTCCCCATACATATACAGAAATACAAAAAACACTTTCTTAAGCACTGAAAAGGCCTCCATCATGGTAAGCTTCTTCTACTTCTTGGGAAAGCTCACGATAACATAAGCCAAATATTTCAGATAGCCCACCAAGAAGATATAATGTGTATATACATATATACGTAGTATTCTGACACAGTTTTGGTCAAACAAAAGTTGGGGTATCCATCTCCAAACCGCCGACTAAGGCAAAGCAATGTCTCCGGATCCCCCCTACCAGAAGGGGGAGGGGGGTGGGGGGTCCCCAACTCCACAGTTATCTAGTCTTCGTAGAAAGGAAAGATAACCACAAATGGAAAGGCAGGCGTCCACCCCCCTCCCCCAATTCCGTGGGGATGTCTCCGGTCCCCCAATCCTTCGGGCTTCAGCCGCAGCGCCAGGTTTGGCGCAAAGGAGCCGCCTATGCGCGCAACGCGTGGACAAGTGGCCGGGGCCTCTTTCGGGTGCAGTGGAAGGGCTTTGGCCTATTTACTGCAAACACATGTGTATATTATAGAGAGAGTTTTGGGCATGGTGATGTCCAACCCGAACTCAAGGCTATGCTGCAAGTTGCTGGCTTTCACAGACACCCCCCCCGCCCCCCCCCCCGCACTTGAGCAGGGGCGAGTCCGCCGTTTATGGGCCACGGTGAAACACGACGTTCATGGCAACGTGTCTTGAGTCGCTCTGAAACATGTCCCTTGCCGTGTGCAAATTACACATGAGTGTGACCAAACCATGGAGGTTGCCAACATGAAATTTCAGCGGTGGCCGTCCCACCCCCGCATCCCATGAATAACTACAAGATTAATTCCTGATATATGCGCAAAACACGTCGTTTTCGCAGCCCCCACCCCACTGAAAACCAACAAACCCAGCAAAGCGAAATAGGCCGAGACCCGTGAAGTTTAGCGGTGGATGATCTAGATTTTCAATGTCCATCACCCATTGTAGGGGAAAGCAGCCACCAATGTGGGATGGCTAAAAATGAGCCAAGCATGGTGCCCTTTTGAAAAGGCTGCAAGGGAGTTTCTCAAAATGGTGGGCCCCCTCTTGATTAGTATGTAAAGGGAACCAATGAAAACAACCGTCTTTGCGTGCCCATACTTGGAGAAACACTCATATGGGTCTTGATTGGCCACACAAACTGTTCCTGTGGCTTGAACGCAGCCCCAACACTTGCTTGCTGGTGCTCAGCACAAAATCAGGGAATGACCCTCTTAAAGTTTCAGGGGACCTTGCGTTCATTCCCTTCCCTACTTATCGGTGACACTCGACGTTCATGGCAACATGTCATGAGTTGCTCGGAGACATGTCCCGTGCCGTGTGCCAATTACACATGAGTGTGACCAAGCCATGGGGGTTGCCAACATGAAATTTCAGGGGTGGCCGTCCACCCCCCCCATCCCATGAATAATTGGTACCTTGATTCCTGATATATGCGCGAAACACGTCGTTTTCGCAGTCAACGAACAGCGCTTAGGTTGACCGACGGCAGGTCGCCAGCGGCCAGTTCGGCGTTCGGGCCTTCTGGGGGCGGCTCCACACGGGGCTGCCTGAGATGGCATGTGCCGCTTCGGGGCTGGTCCCTAAGGAGTTGGGATGAACCAAACGATGCGTTTGAACAAAGAAACTGGGTGGAAAGTCAGCTGCCCTGCTTGGTTCACCAGTTTCTTGGAAAAGCCCTTCAGGAACAACCCTGTGCTCTTGCGCCTGGTTCCTTTGCTTTTGGTTGCCTGCGGCCGCAAACGTGCTAGAAATGTACCAAGGGGGCTCGGCTCATCGGCAAAGGGTGCAAGCTCAGCTGCGTATCTTTCGGTGTGACGTCACCGAGGGGTTCGTCATCCTCGTCTTGCTGCCGCTGAAGCAGCTGCTGTTGTACGTCTTGGTGTGCTCGTTGCCTACGCGAATGCCTGCGCAAGCCGCTTGCCTTCTGTGATACTCGAAAAATGCACTTGGCAGCTCCGGCTTCAAATTGCAACTTTTCAGCACAAGTGTACTGTAGTACTGGTACACCCTTTGGCAGCATGCAGACTGAAATTGAAAGCAACATGAGCAGCGGCAATGGCCCGCCCGGAAAGGGACAGATTCCTGAAATGGGCCCTGAGCCTGGCCTATATTCTATGCGGCCTACGCGGAGACTACACGCATTGAAGCAGCTCTGTATTGAAAAATCCAGGGTTCGAAAGGAGCATACCGGCAAGCATGCGGCGATGCAATCTCATAGCTAGCATGTAGCCACTCTGCCGTGTAGCCTCAACCACTGCAAAGCAGGAAGGCTTCAAACCATGTACAACTCTATGAAGTATCATTGCAGGCTTGGCTACGCGGGCGCCTGCGCGAGCAGAGACTACGCGAGTTATGTCATACAATCATGCAAACATCAGATATATGATTCCATATGTATATTCACTGCTGTCAAAACTACTGCTATGTTTATTAGGCTGTGTTCACGTCAAACATATATCCTATAGACATCAGACCTAAACATTATCTAATAACATCGCTAACTTGAAGCCGCAAAGAGAACAGAACAACATTTGGTGCAAATTGTTCAAGAAACACAGAACAAATATTGGTGCAAGTAATTCAAGAGAACAGCAAAAGACAGCAAGAAAACAACAATTGGATCTGAGGCAGTGCATTCTAAAAAACACAGAGAGAGTGTAGGATGTATGTATATGTTGCACTAGATGTGAGATTGAGCTATGCCCCGCCAACGACTTTGCCGACGCAAACATGATGCAAATCCATTTTTATTTAAACAATTCGTCCGGTTTTGCTTTAAGATTGAGGGTGCCTTGTCTGCGGGTCCGGGGTCCTCATCTAATTTGAGCAGTGCCCGAGGTCTATTGACCTTCATGAAGCCCGGTGTAATGAAATGGCCAATAAGCTGCTCTTTGGGAGTGCAATGAAATGACTGAATGCCGGTCCACCAGGGGGGGCAAGTAAAGCAACAAGCATGATTCGCTCAGTCCGCTGGGGCCTATCCATCCTGATAAAGGACATACGACTTTAACTTGGCCCTTGCCAAAATGCCAAGGGAAATGGCTACGTGCCCTGGGGTTGGGGTGGGTGCGCCAAGCACGCAAATATCAATGGGCACATGCATTCCCTAGAACCTGGGGGCGGGAGGGTTCAAATCTATAATATATACATATATATATATATATGCAAATACGGAGCTCATCAGGAGAAACACATGCACATACAGCTGTATGTACTATACGAAATATATCTCTGCATGTATATCAGGGTTTTTGAGGCACATTCTCGGACCAAGGCACAAACAGCGATGGGCACAGCCAAAGCCCGGCCGGTCTTGATCAGGACACCCCACAAAGAAACCTGAGACACGGAAGGTCGAGATTAGGCGCAAATATGGGCGTGTCTCGAGATAGGTGAGGACGCAAAATAGTGGTGCCCCTCTTGGTTTCCGGTTAAAACCACCCCACAAAGGGTACCCTCAAAAAGACAATACCCACCCGGGGAGAAAAAGGCACTGGTTTTTGGTAGTTGCTTTTGAAGGGGCCCACCCCGCCCCCAACAGAACACTGGACAAACGCTGCCAAATTAGACGTGAGCCACAGATTACACTAAAATGAAACGAAGCTTAGGGGTGGGGAACTGAGGGATCCCTTTGGTAGAAATCACCTTGCTTTGACATCGGCAATTGATGGAACCTCACCTCCGAAAAAGTGGCCTGGCCAAAAAAGCCATCAAACTTGTTTTTGTTGACACAAACATGGTCTTCCACACAAAAACAACAACACGAACTCAGGAGGGGTGCTAGCAGGGGCGACTCAAGCGGAACGTGGCTGCTTCTTACAATCATACACCGATTTGGGGCCATGGCAATGGAAGGCATTGCAGCCTAGTGACCAGCAGTGACTAGTGCCTTCGGGTCAAGAACATTTTCATTGATTCATGGCCATTACCTTGTTGTGGCTCCGAGTCAATATTGGATACAATCTTAGCCCAGTAGCCATGGGCAAACAACCATCGCCATGCTTTTTTGGCTGGTTGACCAAACAAAAAAAGGAATCGGAACCCTTCCCAAAGCAAGTGGCAGAAAGGAAGTATCTTTGGGAAGGCGCCGTGCTCTGCGTCATTGAGGCCTGCTTGCTCTGCGTCCGCTGACTGAGCTGTAGGGCCCAAATATTTGGAATGGGGTTGTGGGGTATGCTGAAACCAAGCTTTGTAATTGGATCATATTGCGCGGAAGTATGTGGACCGTATCCCGCCTTCAGTTCTAGTCAAATTGTGGCTTTGAAGATCCTTTTGCCAGCTGTTCCCTCCAAGCCATATGTCCTGTGGCATGTCCTGCAAGTCCGCTGTGCCTCTGTGCATTTGTTTCTTGATTGCGGCAGACTGCCCTAGGGTTGCCGCCGGTGTATGCGATGCGGCTTGCGTTTGCTGTGTCTGCTGTCCTTGCTAGATGCCTCCAGCGCTTGCTGACGCTTGCGCTTGATGGTATGATATATTATATAATATAAACCCCAAAATGGGTGGCCCTGGAAAATGGAAACAAGGACGAACACCTGCGGTCCCCTGGTGGTTTAGTTTCGACACATGCCCATGCATAACCAATCCAAACTGCATGGTGTCAGCGCAACAGTGAGCAGAAGGTCAGGCGATGCCCACGGGAAGTGAACCATTGGTCTGACCATGGGTATGTGTCAAATAGGGCGTGCCCCATAGCTATGAGTGTTCCTTTGCTTGTCCGTTTGGAGCAAAGCAAAAACAAAGTACCCCAGAGAAAAACGCACCCAAACGAGGCTGGCCGCGTACCTCGCTTGCTTGAGAAGGCCACGCCGCGCGCGCTTCTTAAACCGTCCTGCCCTGTTAGCCAAGGTTGGCTTCATTTGCCGCTGAGATGGTCTTCCCAGGAAATATATGGCAGTGGGTCAAAAATAGGTATATACCAAAATGAAACCATGGTAAATGTATCCAAGGACAAAAACTTGCGGTTTTCTGGTGGTTTAATTTTGACCCACAGCCATATAAAGTCCAACAACTCGAAAGGGAGATAACCGTGTGCTGCAGTTGCTGAAATTGAGCTTGCACCGTTTCGATGGCGTGCGAGGTCTCAAAGTTTCGCACAGCCACCAAGACACCGGAATAAATCATCGATATGATGTGTCCATTTGGTCTGACTCTTGCAATGGCTCACTTGCATGTTGTCCAAGAAACAACCTTACCGAGTCTTTTATCTCAAACAGAGTGTTTCAGAGAAGAACACCTCAATCGCATTGCTTCTAGTTCGGGCCTTTCCGAGGCGAAGCGCATGTGTGTGGCTCATGTCATAATTTCCTTTAGGTTGCGGTTTTCGGCCCGTTTCGGTCTAATCAAAATCTTGAGACGCAACTTTGCGGGGTTCTTTTGAAACCCGATGTGAGGTCACTTTCACCCACAAATTGCACCCGAATGCAAACCCGTGCTTGCTAGAAGGAACACAGAAACTCGCTTCGACAGTGGATTGGCCGAAGCAAAGCTCCCAAACCTTTGTCCAAACTCCAAAAGTGACCAAACGTCGCTGTGTCTTTTTTGCGGGTACCCCCGTTTTGGCTGGTTTTACAAGGAAACCCATCTTGGAGCGCCAAATTTCCAGGAGCTCAGGGCGGTGAGCGAGGCCCCGGCTCGGCACCGTGGGGCTGAAGGGCGACCCGTAGACGGAGCCTGGCGTTTTGTTCGCCCCAAACCCGGGGTTTGCTGCTGGAGGACGCAGTGTTTTGTTTTTCTGTTGGAAGCCAGCAGTAAACTGTCACTTTGGAAGGGAAATCCGCTTGACCCCAGGGTTTCTTGCTGTTTGCCCGCGGTTTCTCGTCTCAGGTAACCAGTTGGAAACCACCCAACCTCCAAACCACCGACTGGAGGACAGCTGAGCTGATCTGTTCGGTTGGGGTCATGACGAAAAATGGACCAAAAGAGGAAGACCAACAGGTCACAGGGTCGGCTTTGGGCAAGGTGAGCTGTTTTTGGAAACGGGGGAAAACAACTCCGGTGAAACTTTGATGTGAAACTTGCATGCGCCTGAAGAAAAAGCACTTTCTGTAGAACTGTTTGTGAACATTGGATGCCTCAGTCAGAGAAAGGTGGATGACCCTTTCTGTGAAACCAAAGTGAGAGCTCCATCCCCGCGACGATTTTGTTCCGAGGAATAGTTCAATCACCATGGCCCAGAGGAATAGACCCGCAAAAAGGTATCACTCGTTGCTGCTCAAAAAGGAAAATGGAGGAACCCCCAAAAAACAACCAGTCTAAAAGGAATCCCGGATCTAAGTAGAACTCATCCCAATCGGAACTGTTGTCCCTAAGTGATCTGGTTTCTTACTAGGGACACCCCCGAAACAAAAAACAACCCGGGGTTCCGCTTTAGATCGTTCCCATTCAAAAGGAAAGCCTGGGGTCCGATGAAATCTGCCTGCCTACACAGGAGCGATAGCTGGTAGCCATAGGCGATGACCTTGGCTTGGGCCAAAGGTGGGCCGCCCATTTTCTGGGGGCTTCCTTCCACCGATTAACATGGAACCTGACGTTCGGGGGTGCCTGGAAGATCATACTTCTTTCCAAGGGACCCCCTGTCAGGTTCCATGTTTGTTGGTGGGAGGGTTCTAATATGCAAGAAACAACCCCGCATATGCTCCGTACTCCCCCTGGGGGTTTGTGACCCCAGGTATGGATTTCGGGCTTCGGCTTAGGGCCATCAGGGATGCGGGGCATCGGAAAGCTATCTATCTGGTTCTAGAAAAAAGGACGAAGGGCAGCAGGCGGGCGGGCAGGGATGTCACGTTCTGTTCTTGGATCAGGCCAAACCACAGGCTCTTTAAGGGCCAGAAACACGTAGGATCCGGACTCCGGACCCCAGAAAACCAAAACATCCAGAGACAAATCGGCTGGTTTCCTTGGTCCTATAATCAAGCGACCATGTGCACCTGGCAGAACTTCCTTTCGGCAGTCCGGCAAAAGGCCTGGGCTCAAAGCAATGCCATTGACGTGATTCGAGATCTGATTGATAGAAGACCAGCAACAAACAGAAACAAACAAGATCTTTGCAGGTTCAAAAGAGAATCCAGTAGTCTCTGTGGGTCTCTAAGGTTCCAAACGCATGCCATGAACATCCAAAACATGCAGCCTGCATCCAGATTGCGCGAGGTTCCAGTGCTTCGAGGTTTTCCCAACGCCCTAGTCCCAACCAACCGAAGATTGAAGTTCATGTGGAGGGAAATCAAAACTGGGGTCCTTTTCGCATCCCATTCCCCTAAACCAGCCAGGCAAGAAACTGCGGGTGTGTCTTCTTTGGTTCCCTTTAAAGAGCGTGCTTCGAAAAGTGGAACCTTGAAGGAACACCGATTCCACTATGGCCGCAAAACGTGGGAGCGATGATCAATCCCAAAAGACTAGGTGGATGCCAATGGAACTGCGGGCGTTAAATTTCAGAGTTCCGATTCCAATTCTGCGAACCCATAGTTGACACCATGGGCAACTAGGGCCACCCTGTGCAGCCGGGCGCAGTGGTGAGATCTGCCTGGCGCCGGCTCAACCGTCCGTGGGTGCACTTTCGGAGGCCCGGATGTTGTGGCTAAAATGGGTTCTCAAAATGGACATCCAACAAGGGTCCCCCTAACTTGAGACCCCAATGTTGCTGAAAGATCCTTTGATTTCCCAAAGCGGTCCACATGGCCAGTGGGAACTGATCCATTTTCGTTTTACATGGAAACAGGTTGGGCTGAGCTTCAAATGACCGCTTCTGCCATACTGTGCATTTGCTGTTTCGGTGTCCCTGAAAAAGAGCCATTTGTGTGTTCGGACCAATCAAAATGCAATATCTTCAAAGAGGGTAACTCGTTTCTCCGACTCTGACTAACCGATCGTTGGGGACGAGAAACATGAGTCTTCTTGAAGAAACGTAGCCCACTTATATCTAGGGTGTGAAAAATGTATTCCCCTGGGCTATGGTAGCTGGAAGCACGTTTTTTTCCTCGGACAACACGCACTCAACATGGCACCTGGCTCTTGATGCCCATCGCTTGAGGTGTCAAGCACTCTCTCCCTAAGTATAAACACTGATAGAGTTGGCAGGTTTTCTGGAACAAAACAGTTCTGCAAAGGCTATTCGAGCCACTGCGTGCAAAATCGCAGAATGTGCGTTCTTTGTGGGCGCTTTGCGTTTATTGAGGGTTCCTTGAAGGATACATCCAAAAACCACCTGATTGTGGAACCTAGCTGGCAAAGATTGTTTCTTGACTTGTCCCAGGTATCATTTAATTAGTGGAGATCCTCCCGTTCCACTCCAAGGTCTCAGCAAAATGGTGACAATTTGTGGGGCTCCTTTCTCAGAAGGGTTCACGCTTAAGAATCCCCGTCCCTTTGGTAGGACCGTAGTTTGGGTAATCTTGACCCCGGATGAATCGACCCGTCTGGTAATTCCCAACAAAAGTGCTGAACTCTGCCAAACCCAGGACCTTTTTGCCAGGACCTTCCCCTGGGGTGGGTTCATCCGGTATTGCCTTTACCAAAGAACAACCAGTTTCCAACCGCTCCGTGCTCGCACCCACCCTCTTTGTCACGCCCCGGACACCCCACGGATGTATATTGTCTTGAGGCAGCTGCCAGAATCAATGTTCACAGCAGCCAACAAGCTGGCTCCTTGCATGCCAAACATATGTCATACTGACTTTGTCCCAATGAGAGGACCCCCAGGACAAGCAGTTGTTTCCTCACTCAAAGACAACCTCTCCATGGGTGACCATTTGGAAACATGGATGCTCCCAGAATGGAATTGTCTGACCAAACTATATGAAAAAGGACACCTATAACTCAGTTGCCCAATTAACCTTTTGGAACCTTGACTAACAGGTTAACTAACCTGGGAAAACCAAAAGGTCAAAAGGTCGACTTTGAACTTCTAAGATGAAACTCTCTCTCATCCTTCTAGGATTCAAGCCCCCTCCCCCAACCCTGCCTTCCCAGGTTTCCTCCAAATGAGGCCTTTGGAGGAAACAACGGGGCAGTTCTTTGAAGCAAAAGATGGCTGAAACCAATTGGGAATCGACCAAAGAGGCTTTGTCTCAAGATAGGGGATCTCCGTTTGGTTCCAATAACCAACCCGAAAACTTAAAACTGGGTTGCTCTTGAGCAAAGGGTCTGTCTAACCCTTGGTGTGTGGAAAAGCCGTTTTCCGAAAGGTCCTAACCTGGCCAACTTGGGTCACTCCCGCCTTCCAGGCGCCAAAGGCGCGCAGTAGTACCAGCTGAGACTGCAAGACCTCAGTTCCCGGCTCCGTTTGGTGTTCTGATTCTTTTAAAAACCCGCGGCAAGAAAGAACAAGAAGAAGAGGTTTTACTTCTGGGGTGGAAAGATGTGAACATGTACCCCTCCCCCCCGTGGCCAAAAAAAAAGGGAAGAAGGATCCGCGGCCATGCATAAGTCAATGAAAAGGGATGACTCTTCCTCGGGAAGAGCAGGATCCTGACTTTGTGAATCGCCAATCTTCAAGCAGCTCTTTGGGGCGGCCGATGCGAAGCAAAGTGCAGCTGAACAAAACATCAAATTTGGCGCTCCGAGACGGACCCGCCCTTTTTGGCGACAATAACCAACCAGCCTAACTGGGTTGTGCTGGTCTCCTTTCCTGCCTGAGCCCTTGTTTGCATGCTTTGCGAGAACATGGGTGGTAGATGATGGTTCACTTTGGGTGTGGAAAGGATCGTGTGAACATGTACCCCCTCAAACAAAAACGAGAAACAAACAAGAATAATATGGTTTACTTTTGGTTCGGAAAGGATTTTGTGAACATGTCTCAAAATAAGGTGTCAGACTCCCAAACAATATAGCTTGGCTCTGTGTTGGTTTCAGTTTGACCCCCTAAGAAGGGAACCTCAAAATACACACGCAGACACACACCCATTTCCTTCTATACTATAATAGCCGGACTCTAATTACACGTTCAGTCATGAGTGTAGGCGTAAACGACAGGCCAATATTTGGCCCCTTATATTCGTCGGTTGGTCTTAGACCCTCTGCAAAGAGACACACATTTTGCTGGTTAGTGGTGAAATAGTCATTTTCCAAAGGGTTAAACGGTTACAAGCTGTACGGAAGAGTAACCCAGCATAGTAGGTAAGCAAGGCAACCACCGTTTGATGAGTCAAAGTAGCATGGATGGTTACCCAAGCCACCCTCGGGTCTCGCAAGACCATGTAAATCCCCCATAAAGTGAATCCTACACAAGAAGCAGCAACAACCCCTGATTACCACGGTCCTATCTGAAGTTGACATTTTCAAAGGACCCACAAGTCGGACCCGTGGATAGGACCGAGCCGAAAACTTCCATGGAACCTCCCCGTATATTAATTTGCTAAATGGGGATGTCATTCTTTGAGATTTTGAGGGTACTCTTGTTTGAGTTGGTTTAAAGGGACACCAACAAGCAAACCACCGTCTTTCTGTTTTTGAGGGGGCCTAAAAAAAAACAAAAAACGAATAACTTCAAACGGCCTTTGGGCACCGCGAAGAAGCAGATCCCAGGAGGGTGAAAGCACGGCGATGGCGAAACCAGCAGACGCTTGGAGCTGTTGGCTTGATGGCGGGCGCTAAGGGGATGCAAATGCTTGTGAAGTGTCGCAGTACGTTTCCCTGCGCCAGCATCACCTTGTGGGTCTATGGTCGTTGAGTTCCCTTTTGGCGAGGTGCTGTTCAATTGAAGGGGACTGCTCTGGTTGCCTAGTCTAAACGGTCAACACATGATTGGAACCCTGGAAGTGAAAAAGATGGAATCCACAGGGAAACTGAAATGGCCGGATGTTAAACAGGTCCATAGCTATCCAACATCTTTTGGCTTCCTGTTGAAAACACTGAAGAGTATAGGTTATGGTTGGCATGCTGTACTGAGACTAATCAAAGGCAAAATAGAGGGACCCACAAAAAATCGGTTTTCAGTTGGGTTGCCTTTCACATTGTCCAACAAGGGAACCCCCAAAAAAAAACACCCGTGTGACACCTGGTATAAACTTCTAGTTTCTGGGTACTTAACCCATGGCTTAAGTCAGGGACAACTGCCCCAAAACGAAATCTCGTCTGCGGAATCTCATTTGCGGGGGCTCCCTGACCTAGGACAAACAATGCGTGGGCGGCCGGCAGCTCGCGGCGTGTGAGAAACCTCTGCTGCCCGAAGTGATACAAGGTTGAACGGGTGCAGCATGTTGGCAGCCCGCCCTGCACGCAAACCTGGCCCCGGTCCGTGCTTTGCGACAAGTCCGCCACGCCGTTGGCGCATGCCTTGATGGGAGGCAGCTGTTCTTTGCGCGATCGGAGAGTACACGTCCACCTGGGCTAGTGCCCAAGCTGACTTGCAACGTAGAGCAGGGCGCATCACCAAAGGCCGTTGCTCCAGAGGGGGAGCCGCCAGGTCTGCTTCGAGTCTGCGCTTTCCCACCCAAGTTGTGGCAGTTTCTGGTTGGTATGCCCTAGCGTGAAGCAACCATTGGGTCCCCCCAAGTAAAGGGACTAGACAATCGGTGAGCTCAAAAGCTATAAAATAGGCAGTCAAGTTACCACATCACTCACCAAAATGGACTAAAGGGTGACATATATAGAAGATTCTAGAAGGTTCTCAACATAGCCTCCGTTGCCCCTTAAACAGAAAGGCAAGGACCCAATTTGCATGATGACAATCAAGAAGGGAAAGCCAACGGTGGTTGTCCTCCATTTGCTTAAATCCCCTGAACAAGAAATATCAATAATAAAACTATTTCCAGCAGTGATAGATCCCCTTTAAAACCAACAGGGGAAACCAAAAACCTATTCTTAGCCAAATGGAAGTCATACTTTTCGAATTCACCTAGTTATAATATGAATCCACCTTTCATTGCTTCATGGCTTTGAAACCCAGGGGGCCGCCAAAACCGTCTGGGCGTCCGCGCGCCCAGGCGGAGGCCGCCGGCCCTTTGAGCGGCTCGGCTCCTTCGGAGCAGCTGCTGATCCCGCCTGGGACTCGAAATGGCCATGGGCTTTGCAAAATCCCAAGCCCGGGTAGCCCCCAGTAAAGACATCAACCAATCCAAGCACGAAAATAGGTGACCTAAAATGGGTGAATTCACCTACCAACCAAAATGGGATCCCAGTGGTTTTGAGCCACAGCCAAATGGGAAGGACAGGGCACTCGGCGTTTGGAAATACAAATATCCCACATGGGGTGGGTGGGGGGGGAGCGTTGTGAAAAATACCGGGTCTGTTGAAATGGTGGGTCGCCTTTTGGTTTCCATTTCCCAACCAGAATGGGGTCCACCATTTTCAGCAACTCTCCCACGTGATGTGCAGAGCACATGCAAGGTGAAGCCATTCAAATGGGTGGAACCCCGGTGCAATTCAAAAAGCCTCAAAAGAAGACCCAAGCGCTTGCCCCACCGTAGGTCAGGTCGCTCAGGTGGTGAGGGCCCAAGCGCTTGATTTTTCCACTCAGCATGGGTTTGCGGACCTGGAATTTGCATAGCCCGGTGGGGTTCTTGTAGTAGACGTCGTGGTCCATCAGTTTCAAGTACAAAGCCCACACCAGTGAAGGCCACGTTTCTCCACTAGGCTCATGGCTTTTCGTTGCTGTATGTTTGTCTCAACAAGCAGGTGTCTACAGTGGATCCCATGCTCCCTACAGGCATGACTGGACCCTCCGTGGGAGAGGTCAGGACCTCCATTGCAAGGCAGAGGACCTCAAAAATTGCAGGTACCAAGATTCTTAGGGTGGCCCGAAAAGTGATGGATCGCACATCGCAAGGATCAAACTCTTAAACATCAAAATTTGATGGATCGCGCAACAACGAGTTGCGAAGGAGGACATATATGGCTTCTGTTAGACATGTGTGGGCCGGGTTATAAGGGATTCAGCGGATTCCATGGCTAGGAGAACTGCTCTAATGAGGCCTGTTTACCGACTCTGTTGTGGAGAATGCGACCCCAGGATTTATAACGCCCTGCTTGACTAATAGGAGGCGAGATCCACGTTATATAGAGGGAATCTGGACCACTTGTTTGGGGAGTTGCCCCCAAAAGAATCGTCTGTCGGCATCTACTTCACTACATGGGTCAGCATTCACCGGGAAGCGGCTTCAATTATTGAAAGGTCGAGGCTTGTAATTACTATGTTTCGTACTTCTACCCGTTTGTTCCCTGGGCATTCCCATCGCTTATCCCACTTGTCCCCTTGAGGCCCCAAGAAACATGAATCCCATACATCACCGCACCCAAAGTCGCCTCAAAAAGCGGGCCGAAGAGGTGATGCTTAAATGCGACAAAAAGGAGCAGAGGTGAAACAGAGATTTGGACACCTTTTTGGAGAGCCAATCCCCAACAAACACGGGACAAAAACAGAGCAATCATGGGTGATGTTGTTGGTAAATAAATCAATGGCACTGGGGAATGATTCGAACCAAGCTCAAGAGTGCCATCTATGTTCAACCAAAACTAAGCCCCAAAAAGACATGGATCCACTGAGTACGGTCTCCTTTCGGAAAGCAAGGCTGCTGTGAAAACAGCGGTTGAACAGAATGCAGAAAATCTGTCAAAATAAGTTTCATATATTCAGTCAGCCCAAGAATGTTATGTATTTTCGAGATTCGCCAGGGGAAAGCCATCAAAAGCAAAGACCTGCAAGCGTCCGGCTTTATGCCTAGAGGTAATCGAGGGGGATTCATCCAAAGCAAGGGATTCCCCTTGACATCAAATCAACTCCTAAAACTGGCCTCAGGACTCTGCCTTTTTGTGGATCCCAAAATGATAGTCTTTCTTTTAGTTTCCCTTTAAAACCACCCAAAAAACCCCTCAAACACCCCCTCATGGATTGTACCAAAGTCCCCCCGACCCTGAAAAATGACTTTGATCACCAACAGCCAATATTTCATGACAGTAGCTTGATCAAATGGATCCGACCTACACACGTCGTCCCTGTTTGCTGGGTGAAAATGATGGAACACCAACATGCAAACTGGTATAAAAAGTTAAGCCTTTGGCAATGTTTTGGTTGGGAAAGGGAACCCACCAGAAAACTTGCCATTTTAGGGTAAGCAGTTGGTCTGGCGATAGAACCCTGAGTTTTGAGAATGAACCAAGGGATAATGGATCCTCAACTCCAAGGGCAAAGACCCCCCAAAGCCTTCGAGAGGCGGAAAAAAGGGGCTCGCTTGTCGTTTCTTGCATTTAAAGGCACCCCTCTGATAAACGTCCAGTTGCTTCAAACCCTGCGAAAACAACAATCTTAAGCAAATGAAAAAAAAAAAAAAACGTTGAAACATATTTCAGATGAGTTTGAAGATATCCCCCTTGCAAGGAAATTGGAAAACATCGATCCCCAGATTGATCCGACGAGCGCGCCTGGCGCATTCCGCCAGCTGCGCCAACTTTGGCGCCAGCCGTTGCTCCGCCGAGTCGAGCAGCGCACGTGCTGCGCGGCCCCTGAGTCGTGCCGATGGCGAACAGGGAGAAGGGGGGTGGGGGGGGGGTAGTCCTGGTGCGAGAGATGCAGGGAATAAGAAATGTGGTGATTTCGGGGATCTCTGGGAGACCTTACAGGCATTTTTATTATAGTGTCAAACTCCAAAATATCTGATCCAGCATGTCAAGAATTGACAGGGTCCAGAAAAGTGCCCATTTTCAGGGGTTGTCCAATTTGCTAGGATGTTGTTTCCCTTTTTTGAACCGATTAGACGGTTATTGTTCTTGGATGTCACTTTAATGGAGCCATGTCCTGGCCTTTGCCCCTCAAGGGCACCTCTGGGCCCCTGACCAACCGGGACAAAATCAGATGGTTCGGCCGCAAAAGCGACCTGTTTGACGCCCCAAACCTCACGGCTCGTGCAAAACCAACACCCCTCCGGTGTCCCTAAGAGCATAGTGCGGGGTTGTTGCTCCCTAACAAACATAGCGGAGGCAGGGCTGGGTCCACTTGGAAAAGTAGACGGTGTGGTTAATGATTTGACAGCCGCAAGCAGTGGAATCCAACTGGGATCAAAGCATACTGACCAAAAAGGGCAAATCTATACCCAACGGGCGGTCAGAAAAAGGGGCAGGGGAGCGCTTCTTCCCTGTCCTTGACACCTTCCAGGGTTGTATCTAGCTGACTGCCTGAAGGGCGCATACAATGCCCGCAGGTGAAACACAAACTGGCACTGATGACTGGAAGATTATGAGAACTAACCTGAATTCGTAGCTCTGTCTTGCTTCAGCGAAACCTGAGATCATGCCTTGCAGCGCATGAAGCACGCATGTCGTCAAATTTATCAGTCTCACACTTGACGTGCAGTTTTTTGTGTGATCCGGGCTCCCAAACTCAAATCACAGCCACGGACAATAGTAGATAGTAGTTGCTTAGGAGCACATGGGAGACTTCGGGGTGTCACATTTGTTTTCTCTGGCGTCTCTTCGAGCTCCCTGGCGAAACCACAAGAGACACACGCCCAAGACCTGGTATTCCCTTCGCCCCTGGCGCGGAGCTGCCACCTCTGGAGCCTGAGACCCAAAAGACTTCAGCTGAGAGAAACAACCTGACTGCCTGAAGAAAATGAAAGACCTGGGCCTCTCAATGGAAATGGAAATCGGCCTGCGTGTCCTTCAGCCAGAAGAGCAATACTAATCAGTCGCTCACATTGAGGGAAATTTCTATTTTGAAACAAGCAACCGAATCATGAAAAGCAGCCCCAAACTCTGACTAAACCACCAATCCAAACCACAAAACCAATGGGATGCGACATGATCCCCAACCTCCAATCAATTGGAAAGCTGAACACCAAGCCCCCCGAGTGTCCCGGCGAACGAAGCCAACTGCGCCGCAGCCAGCGTAAGCGCTTTCGCCGCCGTCGGCATCGCCGGCAGTTCCGCTGCCGTCGGGAGCTTTGCGTCGGAAGCGATCTGCCTGAGCAAAGCCAGGTGTCCCTTTGGTTTGTTTGTTTGCGCATTTTTTTCTGCTCAAATGCTTGTTTGCACGTTTTGTGGTGCCTTTGCGTGTTTTTTTTGAATTTGCGCACTTTTGAGGGATTTGCGCACGTTTTGGATGAAACTCCTCTGGTAGCCAAAGTCGGTACTACTTGTGGAAACAATCGATACTGCGCTGCTCGTGCCCGTGCCGGCGCAGCTGTTTGTTGAAGTCCAGCATATCTAGCTCTTCTTTTGTCTCCACCCAGCCTGTTTTAGGCAGGAAATTTGTGGCACACATGGCACCCGGCACAAGTTCCAGCTATCACTTGCACTTGACGCTTTGTGGCCATTGATTTAGCAACTCGCTTGGCTCCGTCAATAGCTCCAAGCTCGCAAGTATTGCCTGGGTTTGCACGGATCCGCTGTTTGCTCCAGAACTGTGCTTGCGCCACACTTGTTGTTGAGACAACTCGCCTATAATAGGTGAAATTAGTCGATTTTCGGCGCCTTGCCAGCCCGCAATTTGCGCACAAAAATCCGGAACTATCGCGAAAATTTCCGCAATTGCGCGCAAATACGAAAAGTGTGCGCATGCATGCGCGCGTTTTCGACCTTTTAATTAGGCAGAAGATGTCCAAAGCGCCCGAATTGCCAACCAAAAGATCGGTTTTGAGCCACATGTGGTCGTCAGTTGAAGCTGCGCCACTTGGAAGAGCCGTTCGGATCTCTTGCAATCTCAAGGATCTGAAACTTGCTTCCCTGGCTTGGCAATGTTGAAGGGTATTCCCGACAACGCTCCGCAGGTCAATAGCCAAAATGCCCTTTGGTTCCTTGGATCATCTAGGCTAGTTCTGGCCGAAAAGGCGCATGTATCCTTGCCTAGTTATTTTTGAACAGCTTGACAGGTGCATGTCCAGGCTTTTCACACCACCTTTGCCCAAACCAGCAAAAAGCGCCTCGCGCAGTTCTTGGACCTTTGTGATTTTTTGATTGAAACGCGCGCGGTTCCGTTGTGCGCACTTTTTGCTCAAATGAAGATGCAGGTTTGCTTTTGAATTTGCTTATTTGTTTGTTTCTGCATTGTGATTCGCTTAAAAGCAGTGTGTGTGTGTGTGTGTGTGTGTATGTGTATGTGTATGTTTGTCAGTGTCTGTGTCTGGGTCTGTGTCTGTGTCTGTGTCTGCGCAGGTGCATGTGCAGGTGCGTGCGAGCGTGCGTGCGTGCGTGCGTGTGCGCGCGCCGTGCGAGTGCGCCTGCGCGTGCGCGTGCGCGTGTGCGTGTGCGTGTGCGTGCGCCTGCGCGTGCTTGCGCGTGCTTGCGCGTGCGTGGGTGCGTGGGTGCGTGGGTGCGTGCGTGCGTGCGGGTGCGTGCGGGTCTGCGTGCCGGTGCGTGCGTGCGTGCGCGTGTGCGCGTGCGTGCGTGCGTGCGTGTGTGGTTGGTGTGTGCCTGTATCTTCCAACGAGCGTTATTTTCTGCTCAAGCTGCTATTTCATACGCTTTTTGTGCTTTCGAGCATTTTTTGGGCAAACGAGCGCTATTTAGTCTTCGAGCGTTAACTCAGCCAACTGGAAGGCTGCTTCGCAAAGGAATTGAGGCTCCGTTGGAGAACACGTTGCGCAATGCGGTCAATGTTTTGAACCGAGCAGCAGCTTTCCTGGATGAAACGGGCCAGGCCGCACAACGAGCGCACATTCCCGCTACAAAAGCGCAATTTCCCGCCACACGAGCGCACTTCAAAAAGTGCTAGTTTTGCTACGTTCGGCGCCCGCTGCAAATCTTGCACATGAGTAGCAGAAAGACTGAGCCCACACGCTGAACAGTTTCTTCTTTTCCGATATCCGCATCCGAGCGCTTTTTCTTGAACCGAGCGCTTTTCAGATAAACGCGCGGTAATCTGCACGAGCAGAAAATAACGCTCATCGGAAGATTGAGGTGTGTGTGGTTGGTGTGTGTGTGTGTGCGCGCATGCATGTGTGTGTATGTGTGTCTCTGTGTGTGTGTGTGCCTCTGTGTGTGTGTGTGTGTGCCAGTGTGTGTTTGTGTGCATGCGTTTGCTTGTGCTTGTGCGTGTCGTCTGCGTGCGTTTCGTCTGTGTGCGTTTCGTCTGTGTGTGTGTGTGTGTTTTCGCTCATGGAACTCAAGCCTGGAATGAACAACTACCTCAGTGTTATGGTTTGCAGCTTTCAATCTTGGGGTATGCCAGAGCCGTTGATCCAACTCGAGTGCTGTGCGCTATGCGCTAAAAGAGCGGAACAAGCGACCCTGGCCTGTTTTGGGGCGAACGAAGGGCGTTGAACAAACCCCCCCCCCCCCGCCCCCCCCGCGGCCCTGGTTTGGGGGCCAGTGGAAATAGTAACCTCTTCGTTAGGGATAGACACAACGTTGGACCTTGCACTGCGGATTTTCGCGCTTGCCCATGGCGTGCACAACACCCAGTCGAAACAAAATGCTGGAACGATACAGTAGATGAACCACCACCAATTACATGATCGTTCAAAACGTGGCAACCATTTTGGTGCATGGGGGCTCGGTCTATCATGAACACATTCCCGGTTAGCCACCTCAAAAAGGAAGGATCGGACACCGCCGTTTCCTCCCCAGCCGTAGATCAGCAAACCAACAGGTCTTATGGTATTAACCCTGCCCAACACATCCACGACATGACAACCTAAACAAGCTGCTATGAAAGTTGAAGAGTTGGAACCCCTCGAAAGTGGACATGATCCCCAAGCCTGAATGATGTCCACTGTCCTAATTACCTCATGCCAAAATCACACACACCACTGGCAAAGAATGTGGTGCTGGCTTCACCAACATAAGCTTGGGACATGCAATGTATCTTTTCACGGAAGTGCCCTCCCCCGAAACCCAACCAAAAAGAGACATTTGGGTTGGCGATCCGAAAACATGGGTTGCCATATGGAACCTGAAAGGAGTGCCTTTCAGGTTGGGTTCGACAGATGTGTGGGGTAAATGGACAGCCCTTGGTGCTGGAAGATACTGCTAAAATGGCAAAGAAAGCTTGAAAACCAGCAAAACCATTCCAAGGACCATCTTTGGAATTCCCTTATTTGGACATATATACATATTGCTTGCATCCCGGTGATACTGAAGCTTGGTAACTGAACCTCAACACGAAACATGATTGTCAATATCAACCATCGCTCATGCCCCGCGCCCTTGCATAAATATTTAAGGAGGGAACAAACCTGTAGTGCGCCACGCGTTGGGTAATTATGCTTTACATGGGTTGCATTTGAGGAATGAGTTATGTGCCACTCTCGCCAAATTGGGGGCCTGTTCGCAGATGGTTGCAAAAAACAAAACACAAGGACATGCGTATGCGTGTGTGTGTGTGTGTGTCTTTTTTAGGGGAACCCCACAAATGGTGATGTTCCTTTAGGTTTCCCTTGAACACCACCCCAAAACAGGTACCCTCAAAAACAGACAAGCCCAAATCAACCATCTGAAGGGAAACCAAAAGAACAGCAAGGGCCCCTGAATCCTTTTCGGAGAACCAGGCTTTCCTTGGTTCAAGGGTCAACACTTCGCACAGAGTCCATGACCTGATCCAACTAACCATGTCTTTTGACTAGGGCCCACAGGCCTGAAAACAAAAGGCATAGATGATGCCTGTCAAACGACTTCAAAGAGTGGTAAGGTCCGCCGGCAAAAAGGTTTGGGGTTAGGACAACCCCCCAAAATCACTCTGTGGGACCAATTTGTGATGTCGTTTCAGAACTTACTAATTGGGAGACCCATACTTCGCGGGGTCCCCAGTTAAGTTTATTCAGCTTAACACTGGTTCGTCGGGTCCTCCAGATCCGCCAGATCCTGTGAATGGCAACAAGAAAAAGTACCATCCTGAGCTTTTTGGTTCCTTCTAAACTGGTCTAAGCCTAAATAAATAAAAATAAGTTTAAAAAAAAGAAGTTCAGGGACTCAGGGAGTAAGGATCATCTTACTAGTGCTCCTGATTCCGAAGCTCACATGGCTCGGTCAGACTCCCGACTCCCGACTCCCCGCCTGGGAGCGTGTGCGAGGTGCCTTGCAAGCCTTGTGGCGTGCCTGACGAGTTCGGTGAATTCGTGTCCACCCCCGCAACTCCGTGCTGGTGCGATAGGTAGGGAATGAGGGAATGAACCCTATATATATATATTATACCATCCAACTGGTGGTTTTCCTTTAAGGGGACCCCCTTCCTCATTTACTGAGCACCAGCAAGACTATTCTCGGTGCTTTGGATTGATTTGGGGATTTGAACCCAGTCCTTTTGAAACCAAATGGATGATGAAGTACCCCTATCATCTAAACCGCCAAAACAAGATAATTGCCAGCTAAAAGCAATGTGATGGTATGTTCTTGTTTGCATGTGCGAAATGCGGTCTCCTAGTTGCGGGAACTCCCCAACACAACTTGGAGTAGTTCAAAAGGAAACCCAAACAGGAACCCCACCATCATTGGGGGCACCTTATTTTGAGACAACTCGATTACGACAGTGTATTTTGTTGCGCCCCAAAATGGCGGGTTTTCGCTTGCTTCCCCTTCCAAACCGCAAAACAAGGGACCCCGAAAAAAAGAAGGACAGCCCAAATTGGCAAAAAACAACAACATTTTCATACACCTGGCCGTGACCTTCCGACTTTTTTCGGCTCACCTGGCGATCCGCCTTCCGGCGACTCTGGTGGCAACCTGGCGATCCGCTCCATGAGCAGAAGGCCGCTTTTTGGAGGTGTTGCATGGAAAAACCATTTGAGTCTGTCTTAAAATGGAGGAGGAAACCCCAACATGGAGTTCGGTGGTCTTTTTTGCTTCCCTTTACGACGTAAACAGGATAGCTGACCCAAACAGCATAGCCTCACAAATGACAGACCCATTTGCATCCAAAGAGTCTAGCGGGGCGACTCGGTCAAAAACCAAGGACATGGAGTTCATGGATCTCCCGCAAAAAGAAACAAAAAGAAACAAATGAGAGATGTCGACACCACACCATCATCTGAGTTGCCCAAAGAACCTGGAACTAAAAGGTTAACCAATTGGAACCTTGAACTACAAAATGAACCAACGTGGGAAAACCAAAAGGTCAAAAGGTCGGCATTGAACAACTGAGTCATTTGACCAACATGAAATCAGATGCCTGTTGCAATGGAGTCATTGCGGTGGCAAGTTGCAACGTTTCTTGTCAATCGTGCTATGGCCAAAGCAATAACTGATTTACTGAATGTGCAGCTGCCCACGCAAGCTCTTTGCCGGAGTCGTCAGTATCTCCATTGGCCAGATCGTTCCGGTTCTATGAAGCAGCTGGATTGGGGCGGTTGTTGGATTGGGTTCCGAGGAAATCAGAGAGGTTCGGAAGGGTTTTCCGAAGGGTTTCGGCTGTTGGGGATACCACCTGGCCTTATTTTCTGCCGGCGCGGTCAGGGACCCATTCGCAGATTCTCCAGAGGAACCCGAACGCGAACACACAAACACACAAATACGCATTCCACAAAATAATACTTCGCTTGTTTGGGGTTGCTTCTGTGTATTTTCCAGGTAGCTGGCTTTCAAGCTGAAACCCCCCTTTGGCATGGCTTTACAAGACGACCACTAAAAAAGCACAGCGCCGTGTCCGGTTTCACACGGAAACATAGACATCCTTTCTTTGGCTGAGCTTGAAAGCAAACCATAACCAACAGAGGAGCGCACTGGGAGCCTCGCTGATCTGGAACCTCCTCGAAACCAGAGAAACCAAATGCTCAACCGGCTTCAAAGTCTGGGATGGGAATGAGCCCACAAAACAATCCACATGACTTCCTCGCCCCGAAACAACAAACTGACTGGTGAGTGGGGATCCCCCGCTCTTTTGCACGTTGCTTGCTGGCAAAATGGACAACCTCTCATTTGCCCCCCCACAAAGCCAAGCAGACCCCGAGCCCGCTGCGAACTGCGGAGCCTAAGACCCAGACTGGGCGCCCGGCTCAGTATCCTCCGCCGCGTGCGCCTGCGGAGCGTATCTGTTCTCGCTGCCAAATGGAACATAGCGCTTCCAACTTTGGGGCCCCTTCAACAAAGTCGCAGCCCAAAGGATCCAGATAAAAAAAAGGTCGAACGTTTGTAGCCACAAAAACGGGCCAAAAAGGAAAAACAAAAGGTCAAAGTAGAAAGCTGAAAAGACGATTGAGTCTGGTGCATATTTAGCAAACCTTATGCAACATAGTTCGACAAGAGATCCCACAAGAGATCCCACAAGAGATCCCACCTTATGCGACATAGTTGCCAACTTTGGGGATGGCAATGGAAAGTCGATTCAACATGTGTCTTATCCACTTCAAGGGAGGTTTCCTATCACAGAAAGTGGGAACCGACTCAGAAAACCATGCTTATCCAGTCGAACAGCTTCCAAAAACGTTGGTACGTCACATGTAGGCGTCATGCAACGTCAGACGCGACGTCGAAAAACGGTGCCTTACGTAAAGACCTGGTCAACCAACGTCAGGTAAGTAGGTTATAACCATGGTTATGACTGAGTAACTCGGGTTGGTCCCCTTCGAACCATGGTTCCTACTTACCTGACGTTGGTACATCACAGTCAGCCTGGAAAGTCTTGACAGCAAAACTGAGGCTGTACCTGTTAACCACAACAGAACTCCAGTGGATGGGACAGGGCCCTTATGTTTTGTGGATGTTAAACGGAAACCCTCTCAAAATGAAACAAAAAGGCACAAATCTGGAGGTCCAGGCCGTGAACAATGGTGATTTTCAAGATAACTGGCCAGTGAAGCGTTCACATGAAGCCACAAAACTGGTAACGAGCAATGAATTATAGCTTGTTTAACGTGGTCCCTTCTTGCGCCACCCCTCTCTTGTCAGATTTAGCCAAAGAATCATGACAACCGTTTTATCCACCTTTTGGTTTTGCTTTCATCCGTTTATACATTTGAAGTCTCGATCTCACGAGAGCAACTCAAAGAATCTGACCTTCTCCCTGTGGTGGGCAGCCATTTTTGGAGCGTTTCCCCAAAAGTTCATGGCCTCGTGTGGTTCAACCAGTCTTAGGAGTGCCCTATGAGTGCAAAAAGGCAAACATTCCAGAATATGGGGAAAGGACGGCAACAAGAGTGTAGGAAAGCTCGATGTGTCTTGATGATCGATGCATGTCTGTGTAACCCGAAGGCTTGCCGCTTGTTTCTTCCACACTCCATCGCGTCGCAAAACAGATTATCAGCATCGATGTTCAGCTGGTGTCCCCACTTGACACTGGGCTTGGGTGAGTCACTCCCATGTCCCCAAATGGACAATCAATCATCCAACCCGAAAATAAGGAAACCCAGAGTTGCCCCAAACCCTTTGAACTTTGAACATGCTTGAACCCACCATAGTTTAGACAACCTCATGTTGGCCTCCCTGGAAAGGGCCCACTTCGAGTCTGCTCGTTTTGTGGCTTCTTAACGTTTGCCTGCAACCAGCCCAAAACCCACCAAGGTGGTGCTTTCGCAGCAGTTTGCAAAACTAGAACCCAGGAAGCCTTTCACTCGACGAAGCGCTGTTTACACCGCCCAAAGCCCCGTCGATGTTTGGATCCGGGCAGAAAGGTTGCAGTGTCCCACGTTTTCTTTGCTAAGCCGGGATGTAGAATTCCCGAAATCGGCCAACCTGGGCCGCTGCTTTTTCTGCCACAGTGAAAATTCCCGTATCCCAACTCCCCATGAAGTCGTTGATTTATCTGCCAGCTTGTTGCAGGGTTTGACCGGACCGCTCGCTGGCAGCAGAAGCAGTACTCCGTGCACTTGACAAGCTCTCCGGCTTCCGCGGTGGCAAGATTCATATGTTCTGGACAAACGAGAATGTGCCGAAAGTTTTGACAAGTACTTGCGGCGTGCGTCCCCACCACAAATACAACAAAAATCAACATGCCAAGAACAGCGAAGCTAGATTTGCTTTCGGTCCCAAAGCTTCGAACCGCCAAAGGAAACACTTCGTGTGCTGCTCTAATTCACGTATTGCATGATTTCCAACAGCATGTCGAGAAAAAGAGACAAAACAGCGGCAAAGCGAACACACAGCCTTTCGCAGCCCTTACCCCACCATCCCCACCCCAAAAGAAAAGCAAAGAACGACAAAAGCAAACACGCTTGCCGAAGCCAGTTGGTGTAGCCTGACACAGCCAACCCTGCATTTATGGGTGCAGAAAATAACCCAGGACTACTTTAATCATTTAAAGGGGACTGCCTGGGTATCACAACTGGCAGTAGAACTCATTTTTCACGGCCATCTGTAGGACCTACATCATTGGTTTTGGCTTGTTTTGCCACAGAATCGCTCGAAGCAGAACCATGTGCAGCTCACCGCAATCCTTTCCAAACCCTGGCACGATCGCCAAAAACAACGGTGCTTCTTGCAGTTTCCCCCACGAAACACAATCAGAACCAAAAAATATCATCAAAGACTTCCTTGCTTGCGGACATGACACGGGTATGCGTCAAAATGCTAAGTACACCACCAGGATCTGGGCCGCAGAGATTCTGGTCCTTTCCATGTAAAAGGGCAAGACATTTGAGCAGTGTTTGTTTGGTGGTTCGGGGCCTATACACTACTTGCACGCCTACGCAGAAGCCTCCGCAAGCCTACGCCGCTGCAACGGGTGCCTACGCGAGCACAAGCCAGCTTCCAGGTGCCTATGCGGACGCCTACGCGAGCAAATGTTCAGTTCAAGCGTTGAAGTGCATTTTGGCAGCTCCAACTGGAACATCGCAACTTTTCAGTACAAGAGCTGTTTTGGCAGCTCCAGCTCTCAGATCACCTTTGCAACACAATTGAGAACCCAAATTTGGGGGGTCACCCGATTTTCGCCAGATTTCTTTGTGGCTTCCCGGCAGCCCTGGATCCCGCGCCTCGGAGGCTTCCACGCGCCGCAGCAGCTCCGCACAATGCGCCTGAGATCCACGCAACAAAAAAGCGAAATACGGATCTAGAAGCAGAAACCAACCCCACAAAGGGTACCGAGCCCCCAAAACAAGACACACCATACTGCTAACTAAAGCAGAATAGGAATTTGGACCCCCAAAATGGCGGCCAACGGTCCGGTGGGTTGCCCTTTACATCTGAAAAGGGTATCTCGAACGCTGAGTCCTCATGAAAACCCAAGCACCCATCCCCTGGATAGATCCCCTTGGCCTTAGTAAGGCCATAGGGTTTGTTTGGGGAACAGACCAATTCCAAGACAAACAGCGGCCTTTGGCCTTCTTTGCACCCCGCGCGCGTGTCATTGTATTTTAGAGGGAACTGGTTCGGGCGTTTCCCTAAAACAATCCTATGTATTAATTGAGCTTCAGAGACGCTTCAAGGGTGTGCCATTAGCGTTTTGCAAGCACTCTCCAGTGGTGATCAAATGGTACCCATAGCGCCTTTTGGGGATTTCGGGGCAAACAAACGCTTGGAAGATTCTGGTTCACCACTTCTGCAACTTAAATAGAAGAACGGACCTCGTGTTGCGAAAGAAACCGGAGGGGTCCCTGTATTTCCCCAAAATGTCCCTCCTTGGAATAGGTGCAGGGGATTGTTGCTTATCAAGCCTGGTCGGGAAAAGTTAAGATACGGCTGTCAAGTACCATTGAAGACTATGTTGGATGGTGGAATGGTGGAATGGTGGAATGGTGGAATAAAAAGGCACACCCACAGAACACCGGTCACTTCTGAGGGGGGTCTCCTCCCTTTAGAACCGACATCGAGTGAGGAGAAGCTTTCTGTGAGTCCCGAAACAACAAACAAATGGACAATTCGTAGAATGCATTTGTCCAAACGCATATTTTTTTTGCTTTTGCGGGGGAGGTCTACTGTTCCTTGCTCCTGTGGGCGATGCCTACTCAGCGGAGCTTCTAACCCCCCCCCCCCCTCACCCAGATGCGCTAACACAAAGCAATCTTCTTCGAACAGCCCACGGGCTTCTCAAGGGAATCGGTCCCTAACGGCTTCCTTTTAAGGATCCAAATCTTGGAAATGATGGGCCACGTTAACATCCTATTCCCTTCTCCTCACCCTTTCCTTTGTTGGGTGAGGAATGCAGAAGGGACATGAGAAAGGAAAACGAGATGATTAGATGGAAATTGTTTTTATCTTTCATGCCATTTCCCATCATGTATCTCCTCCTTTCCAATCCATTCCTTTACCTTCATTCACATCCGAAAGTCGTTCATTTTTGTTACATTCTGGATTGGACGGGCAGTGGACGAACAAGGAAGAAGATGTCACGATTTGGACGGCTTGGATGGACGCTGCACTTGCCGTCTGGGCTGGTGAGGGCTTCAAGTTGATCTGGCTGGTTTCCAGTACCAACGAGCAACCAGAACGGCCTAGTCCAAACGGACTGCAGGAAGCCTGGAAGCTCCAAACTCGAATCGCCTTTGTCTTAAGTCCACATACCCATGGAAGGGCCAATTGGAATAGGGTGACAGCCAGCAGTGTCAATTGAGTGGATGGGCCACAGAAAGTCTGAACTTTTGGTTTACCACTGTAAAATGATCCAAGTAACTAAGGTCCGCAAACGGAACTCAAGAAGTGAGTGAGCGATGTTTGCCTTGCCCAGGGCTATGTTGCACGCCTCCAGCTGCTTCCGCTCGACCCGCTGCTGCTCCTCGGAGAAACAGACGCCGCGGGTCTCTCTTTTTGGCTTCGGTTAAAGGGAAACCACAAGGAAAGCCAGCATCTTTAGGGTACCCCCGACATATACCGAGAAAGGCCCCCCTTCACTAGGTGAAAAAGCAAAAGGAAAGCAAGCATATTTAGGGGTTTGAGGGCGAGCCTGGGCTTGGAACGACATGTCATTTGCATTCGAGCAATTCGCACAGAGCACTCAAGGGGCAAAGGGTTGCTCCAAGCCGTTGAAAGGACTTGATCAGAGGACATGAACGCAGTTTGCTTGGTTCTCCTTGGCTCTGCCACGATCGAGTCTTATTAATGGAGTTCCCTGACAATTGTTTCCCCGCCTTGCGGCAAAAAGGCGCGCAAGCGGCTTGAACATGGTGAGATGCAGGTTTGAATCAGATCTTCAACGAGTTCGACGGCTCAAACGATTTCGCCCATCATAAATGTCCTTTACTAGCTAAGGGGGGATGCCATGTCCAGTCTACGATTTATGTTTATTTTTTGCGCAGATGCTTGGCGCATTGCCAATTCCAGGGTTTTCCACTTTTGAGAGAGGGTGGTTTGTCCATGTTTGTTTGTATGCTTCTGTGACAAAACAAACAAGTATCATTGGGGGAGCGCACCCTTCCAATTGAAGACATGCCTCAGGTAAATTATCCCTTGCTTTTGTCCAGTGCAGGGTGCCTTCTTAAGCAAACCAACCAGGGCCCACAACGCCGCCCTTCTAGACAATAGAAAAGAGACGCCCAAATACTTTCAACAATAGGAAAC
>CAUJNA010001746.1:371754-419254 GCA_963377175.1 Effrenium voratum | reverse complement strand
CGGCATCCCCGCCTCGGATCGAGGCGGCTTGCCTGGCAGCTGGCAACAAACGAAAGTCTCTTAGAGCTCAGCAAATGGGCACCGGGTTCCGTTTTTTGGGCTACCTTAAGATAGACTTAAACCCAGGGGTGTCCCTTTTGGGGGAAATCAACCACCCTCGAAATAAATCCAAAATAAATGGGCATGGCGGTTTTGTTGCGGGTACCCTTTTATCTATAGGGTTCTTTGCGCGGAATGGGGCACACTCTTTGAGGCACCCGGTCGGGTGTCTAGTTTAAAGGGAAACCAAGAGGAACAACCATTTGAGGGGTGCCCCTATTTCTACACGTGCTCAAATATGCCCCCGACAGAACAGACATACACGTTTTCAGGACAATTTTCAGAGAAAACGGTTCTCCCTCCTGTGCTCTGAGTTTTATCATTAATTCAACAGGCTAACGAATACACAATCCTGGCTTTGAATTAATTCTTGCATTCTCTCGGCATTATCGAAAAATGGGAGAGCCTAAATATGTCTTCGATTGAATTGCCTTTGAAAAATAACCAAAAGGGTCAAAGGAGAGGTTCACTCACCTAGTTGAACGCAATACATGTCCATCAACCCCAAGAAGCATGTCGCGGTTCTTCATGTCAAAGGTCATCCCCAACGTAATTGGAGCAAACACCAAAGTTGACAAGAGACAAGCAAGCTTTCGCGCTGTGGAGTGGACGGTTGAGCCAGCAAGATGTTTTTATGTACTCCAAAATAAGCCAGTTAGAACCATCCACTAACACAGCGCGATTGGAATCGGCTTTGGGCGCTATGATAGGAACAAGGTTGTTTTCATCTGCCCAATGAACGACCTGCAGCAAACACCGACAGCTTTTTTTGTACTGGGCCTGCCATAACTCACTGGTGATTGGAAACCTGTTTTGTGGTAAAATAGATAACCCTGCCTCATTTGCTCGTGCCCAAAAACCAGCCAAATAAACATGCAACCTAGTCAAAATCAAAGATAGCAAACCTTATCTCAATGACTTGGTTCTGTGCGGATACTTAGAATAGAATGGGGGCATGGGGTCTGTTGAATACTTGGTCATGATGACAAAAACATAAATGCCCATAATGCGTATAATTATATTGCCTCTTCACACAACTTACATTATCACGACTCTCTTTGCACTTCAGACAGGCGATAGCCTGTCTGAGCCAAGGTATCCACAAAATGCCCAGCATCAAGTGAAGACATTCCAGATTGCTTAAGCCCCTGGAAAAACATCTATTTCCAGTAGTGACAGATTCCCTTTAAAAGCAAAAGGAATAAAATACTCAACAAACGGAAGAGACTCTGGAGACTCACATGTTCCGCCAAGTCCGAATCCGATCGGCCAATGTATGGAATCTGAGTTGTCAAAACCTGGCTTTGACATGCCGGGTGCTTTTGTTCTTGTGAGTGCGCCATTGTTGCGGCTTAAAAGGGATACCCACTACCCTCCACTTGCCTGGGTTTTGATGTTGTAGCCTGCTCCCAACTTCATGTGAAGTTGCTTTCAGGGCGTCCGCAATGCATGGTTGGGCCGGCACCCTCCTCTCCAATTGCTGGGCTTCTTGGAGAGGGGGATTTTGGAAGTTGGTGAATCAGCTGCGGATCGGATGGCTGGAAGGGCTGGAAGCTTTGGAATCTGCCGTCGGCATTGCGGAGCTGAGTTTGTCGACTGCTACCAAAGTGTTGCCTAGGCCCCAGTCAACAAAAGTGTCCCTAGAGATCGGACCCAACTAATGAACGTGTGAGAAGGTGAGTGTTGTCCTGTGTTCAGATCTTAGATGATTTTTTTTACGGCACCTACCCTTTACGTAAGCTCAACCGGGACGTTTCCCAGGGGTCTGAAATGTTTAATCAGGCAATCGCCCATTTAGATTAAAAGGTCCTTGTGATGGGGGAAGATGAGTCACGGCCCTCATGCTTACTTGCTAAGAGCTGCTGTCCCGAGGCTACCCATAGGGAAATCAAAATTATGTTCGACGAGAAACAAGGAAACAGGAAACAACAACCAGTTCGCCAACTCGCAAACGCTGCCACTGGTACTTCGCTTTGTTCTGGACCACTTTGGTCGATTCCGAGACCCAATCATTGATGCTTTTGAGCCAAGGGCAACACTGTGGAACACAACCATTCGGGTGGGTCTCAAAGTAGGAATCGAACCCCCCAAATGGCTAACGCTGGAACAA
Organism: Effrenium voratum; assembly: GCA_963377175.1. Taxonomy (NCBI): domain Eukaryota; class Dinophyceae; order Suessiales; family Symbiodiniaceae; genus Effrenium; species Effrenium voratum. The sequence goes on along the minus strand of CAUJNA010001746.1, from coordinate 417,045 downwards.
ACAAAAAGAAGATCAGGGAAGACCTAGAAATACACCTACCCCAAAAAAGCAGGTGGTACCGAACCACAACAACAACAAACAAAAAAGACACCACCACGGACTCTTCCCGACAGTCCGTCCTGCGCGGTTCGCCAAGTCGAGGGCAGCGAAGGTGAGCCTTAGCGCGTTGTTGGCGCGCGTTCTGTGTTTCCTACCATGGGCCATGACCCTTCGAACACGACATGTTCAAAGGGTCATGGCCCATGACAGGTTGTGGTCAATTATCAAGAAAACATGGGGTCATGACCCATCGTTTTCAAAGGGTCATGAAATTCGAGGTAGACATTCAATCGAACCATGGGTTGAGGCTTTCGTGGAACTCGAGTGCTGAAATGGCAATCAATGAATTGAATGGGGAGGGGTACTTTGAATTGAAGATTCGATCATACTCACCGGATCCATGTACCTGTTCCGTAGATAGCCAAGGGAACCACCTTATAAGACCAAAAGGAAAGTGGCCACTTACCCACAATGTGGGGAACTGGGATCCACCAGGATCGGAAAGTCGGACTTGATATTCCCACACCTGTTTGTTGATTGATGGATTTTACTATGTTTCTTGCGCGGGGAGGGCACTGGAAGAGTTTTTTGAATAACCCATTTTGGGACTGCTTGGCATACCGGCTTGCAGTGCAGTGACTTCACCAATTGTATATGTCACTTGTGCCAGCTGGGAGAAAGAGCCGCACCGAGACAGCGAACCTACAGGTTCGATTGCCTGAAAGATAATCAACTTCCACTTGAATTAGCCCCTGGAAAAAGACACACGCACACACATTTCCAATAGTGACAGATTCCCTTTCAAAGCAACAGGAGAAAATAAACAAACCATCTTAAGCAAATGGAAGTCAACATTTGAAATGAGACGCCGGAACTTCATCCAGCCTGGGACTGCAAGCTGAAGATGCTTGGGATCAGTCCCAAATTCAAACTGGGAGGGGGGCATTTCCGAAATTCGGCCAAACAACGGCAAGTTCGTTCACCAAAGACCGCATTATTCACATTGAAGCACATGTCAACCCCTCAAGTCTCAAAGTTAAAGAGTCGAGCGCTGCGTGGACAAGGAGTCGCGGAATCGATACAGTGGGTATCCAGTCGACGGGTAGATACGGCCTCTGAGGGCCTTTCAACATTTTCCGGTCGGCGTCCCTTTCAACCACACTCGAGCAAGGATGGCGATCAAATTTTGGGACCCACAGTTGGGATCGCCGATGCTCTTTTCCCTCACCAAAAACAGGCACCCCAAAGTGCCACCCAAAAGTGCCACCCCTTTTCGGCCTTTGTTAAAATATAATTGAACTGGGGGGGTTTTCTGTTTGGGGTATCCCTTTCAACCACCACTTAGCTCCGGTAACTTTGAGCATGTCCCTGACCCAGAAATATGGGCGTGTCTTTTCAATCAATCGGACCCCAAATCAGATTTCGGTTCTCCTGTTGGTTTCCCTTCAAAACCAAAAACTGTACCAACTCCAAGAACACACACCCCAATCCCTTTGAAAAGCAATAATAACCATAAGAAACACCAGTGTGAACATAGAAGCAAGACCCGCCTAAAACGCCTAAAAGACACGCCCGTGTAGCTGGGACCACCCTCTCTAAGTCAATCACACCTCGCCTCCGCAGGCGCTGCTCCAAGTTGAAGAGGTCCCGTTCCATGTTGCATATTCGGTGCGGACCGGGTTTTTCGCAGGCCGTGTTGTCCAGAACTTGGAATATGCATGTGTGTATATATATGTATATGTATATGCATCTGTCTGTCTATTTGCATGTATAACCCATTTTAACGTTCAGAGCTTACAACTCGTATATACATATATATATATATATATGTAGGGTGTAAAATTGATAGGGAACTCCGTGGACATCATTTGGGTGGGGCTTCATGTCCAACCACATTTGAAGCGGTTCCGGTTTGAAACTATTGGCCATATGTATTTAGATATAATGATGTATAGAAATGTGCGAGTCTTTGTTGAGGGTCCCCTATTTTGAGAACCACATCATAAACCGGAATGAACAAAAACACATGACCGAGCGGTTCAGATCTTCCGCAGTCTTGACAGGTTGGGAAAAAAGGCCGTGCCTGCGCCTTGTTGACTGCACCCGACTCAGAAAGCTGTTCTTTGCAGCCTAGCGCAAGAGCCAGCATCAAAGCGGCGCCGTGAAAGTTCGGAAAGCCGTTCTTAAAAACGTCGCCGCCAACCTCCGCCACTTCTGCTGCGCAGATCCTCTGATTGCTGGGACTTCCAAACCCGTGAATGGTGGACTCCCCCCATCCAGGGAAGGTCCTGAGGGAGCCGTCTCAAACGGGCTGCTTAGCATTTTCTAATTCTCCCCGATGCTGTGAGGCCCTTTGCGCATTTCGCCATGGTGCTCCAAAAATAATCACACCATGGATGGTGCTGCTGGTTGTGTGTCCTGTTTGGTTGTTTTCGTTGAAAATAGATGGCCCCGGTTGACCTGCTGGTTTCATAATCTGACGGGGCCATCCATTTTCCCAAAACCTATGGCCGCAAATAGCACATCCTTACCCCATGGTGTTGGGGAAGAGGATTGCCATCTCACCCATGAAGATTGCGTTCATATATTTACCTTGATGTTGTCTTGGCGAAATGCTGTCCTGCAGTTTAAGATGGAATCCCACAAACCCTCATTTGAGCTTTCTGCAATAAAGCGGGACATCCCTATGTCTGCTTTGTCAGTTTCCGAAATGCTTCATTCTGCAACATTGTGCGCTTGTCATATTTTGCCAACTGGAAGTAAGAAATCCCCAAGTAAGAAACTGTTGTATGGGTATGCTCGCTCATCCCCAGAGAGCTCGCTGTGATCGTGCAAATGGCTACTCTAAAAAATGAGTCAAGAGTATCAGAAACGGTGGCAACCGTTTCTTGCGCATGTGCGGGGCTAAGCACTAGGGTCCTCTTTCCCACCAGAATAGCTCTTGGAACCCTTCCAAGAACCCTTGAAAGACTCTAAGAACCTATTTCCTGGATGGGTCCCCAGTTGTTTCCCGAAGCGCGAGCACTTGTCATGTCGCTGCGTCGGCTTTTGAAAACTGCGGTCTCGCAATTGCCCAATGACTTGGCTGTGGCTCAAAGAATGTACCAAAATAGCCCCTTGACTTGGTAAAAAAAGGTAACAAAGACCAAAACCTGCGTAACCCTGACTCCGTAATTTTGAGCCACACCCATTTCCCAGGTTGGAAACCCGGGCCTCGCCTTTGCGTAAGACATGAAAACTGGATCGCCTTTGGGTTGCCGTGGCCAGAGCCACGCAAGCGAAGGCCACTTGCTCGTGAGTAAGCCTCAACTGGGGTGTTTGGTTTCAACCCTCGACCACTTCCGGTGGATGGTAGGACTTGCACAATGCCTCTAAAATGGTTCTAATAAGGCCATGGGTCAAATCCAAATCGTACCCCCAGTGAACATCCCAATCCCACTAAATTGGGTGGTACACCTACCCCAAGATGGTACCATCGGTTTTGACCCTCAGCCATATGGCAAAGGAGTGCCTGTTTTGGTCTCCTTAGCTGCTGGAAACAGTCAAAGTTCTGGAAAAGGATACCCTCCCACCAACTAACATGGAAGTGCAAACACGCCCTTTCCAAGAGGAAAGTAGTCTTTCTACAGGGGTCTGTGCACTTCCATGTTAGCTGGTGGTAGGGTACTGTTCCAACGAGGGCTCCGAATAGAAGTTTTATTCGAGGGTACCCTTTTTATGGTGGCTTGAAAGGGGAACTAAAAGAATAAGGAGCTCTATTTTTTGTTTTGGGGGGGGGGGGTAAAAAGACAGATATGCCCGAATGTCACTTTCCTTTCGGACATGGGTCAGTCAAAAGCCGATGTTTCACAGCCTGCTGTTGGAAAGCCCGTGCTTCTACCAACTTCGGAAGCTTGGTCAATGTTCAAGCCACACGTGGGACCACCTGGGATTCACACTGCAGATTCACATGGAACTCCAAATTCAATGCCATCATTCGAGACAGATTTATCCTTTTTGGGGCATTGGCCGCGACTTTGCCCCGATCGAACAGTTGTTCCCGACTCGGACTAAATCTTTGGATCTACCAATCTGCTACGCTGTGAGGCATCGAGATATCTCCAGCTCAGCGCGACGGGCTCGGGAATATCCTGCCATTCATCTGGGGGCCAAGGGCGACATTTCTATTTTTTCAAATCCCACCAGGCCCCACCACAAACTGGCAAAGCCGCTCGCTCCAAATCCCCGACCTAGAGGTTCGCCGCCCCTCTGGGCGCCTCCGTTTGAAAAATCCCAAGTCAGCACATATCCAAAGCCTTAGCAAGGGAAACCAGGGCTTCCAACACAACGGGCACTAATTCGTCATCTTTGACTTAAGGCCAATGACTCTGAATCAGTTTATACTAAGTCCCTGTGTGGATTTTTGCCAAGGAACATCAAAAGTTGTTGCTTGCCACTAAAATGTTCTTTTCAAAAAGATTGAAGCTCAGAAACTCAGGAGCGAGTACATCGAATTCAGGATGATCTTCTGACCCCAACAATACAACGCGGTTTTAAGCCGTTGCGCCTGCCTCACTTGTCCGGTCGCTCGAAAATGGAAAAGGGCGCGCTCGTCTCGTATTCCGCCCTGGCGATCTGGCTCTTGGCCGATTCAACCGTGGCTACAAGGAAATCAACCTCTTTTACCACACTTGATGATACCAACTGCCAAGCAGGTTGAAGGCCCAAGCAAGATTGCCACCCCAAACTTCTACCCCAACAGTTAATGGAAGAATAATGAGAGATACTATGGAGGAATGTACCCTGCTTCCCCTCGTAGGGTTTCGGGGCCAGTGGAAACAACCTTAAACAAAGATACCCCAAAAACACCGAGCATGGCAAGGCCGACGACTTCACATTGGGTTTGGGTTTGGACGATCCCGAAAAAGACCAGCCGCATGCAAGCCAAAATTTGGTTTTCCCCGACTTGACTGCTTGGTATCGGCAAATTGTCAGACCCTCGATTTGACGCCACAATAGGGCGAAATCGTCCTAGCATCAAAATCTGCAACGTTGGGGATGTCACATATAAGTATATATGTGACATCCCCAACATTGCAGCCTGCCCATAGCTCCAAATGTATGGGCAAAGACCCCAAAGCTTCCAGCTGTGGTGGAAAACATGAGTTACAAACCAGTCCACTGACCACTTACCAAGCAACTGGGCCAAACTGCCAGAAGGACGCTGTGCTAGAGGAATTCGAGCGCCGCCGTTCATGTAACGACTGCCTGTCCAAGGGAAAACCCGAACACCGATATACCCTCCATGGGGGTTCCAAACTGAAGCGGACTTCCATTTGCTGAAGCCCCTGAAAAATTAAATCCAGTAGCGATAGATTCCCTTTAAAGCAACAGGGGAAACTAAGCAAATGGACGAAGCGGTGTCAGTTGCATAGACCGGTCTTTCCTACAAAGGGATCAACTATGGCCAGAAAGCCTAACTCCGAGAGTGAGCTTCCAGCGGAAAAACGATCCCTGGCTTTTGACACGTCAACAAGTGCTCCCTGCGCCCTTGACCGTCGGTCTGACTCTCAGGATGTAACAGGCCACCCCTCTCATGTTAATCAACCCGGTTTGTTAATAGGGGGTGTCCCCCCTCAAAAGTGACCCGTATTAATAAACTCGGGTTGGTTAATATGGGTCAACATTATTCGTATAGCAACCCTTGGGGCATGTCCGGCTTACGAAATGGCCGGTTTGTTGGAGTACTCGCCGTGGGCCTCCTGCGCGTGCGGCTTTAGGATTCAGCGCCACTTTGCGTCAACCTGCAAACGCTGCATTAAGAAATGCCCATTGTGTCAGCCGGAGCACCGTGCTTTTCCAGCTTCTGCCGTTCGGTCTTCCTGCCGTAGAACACCACCCGGCGCTTCGCACTGCGGCTCCGAGCCCTGCAGAACAAGAAAGGCATGTGCGTGGCGCCCAGGTTAAGACAACTCACGTCGTGTGAAGTCTGAGTGCGAAGTCGGGCGCGCGCCCTGCTGAACCTCCGTGAATGGTGGGGCCGTCGTGTCGAGCGGAACTTCCATCCAACTTCCCTTGAAACATTATCCCAAAAGAAAGATTTGGCTTTTGGATCTACCAAGATGGTTCTGACGGTTCAGCTCTCGGCTATAAATCAGGTGAAGCCAGGTAGCAAAACCTCCCAAAATTGCCAATGCGGAAATCGGGCTCTCACTTGCGCTCGCCGTCCACTTCGGGGGCCAAAAACCCGGACGCGCACACCAGAAGGCGTTCACACAATCCACTGGGGCCTGTCAGTTGGGTCATCCCTTGTGGTTTCTTCTAAGGCACTTCCCAGGTTCATCGCCAAAACCCGGAAATACATTCCGTACTAAAACAAAACAATCAGCAAGACGGTTACAAGTGAGTTCTTTGTACATGTCAATAACTCAGCTGACAAAAACTTGAGAAGCATGCCAAACGCGAGTGTCCCCAAGAAGGAAATGAAACTATATCTCTGAAAACGAGACACCTTTGAAGCCTTCAGGAGGTGGTCTAGTTTGGTTTGTGGCTGTGATCGCCCTCAGGGCCGCCCCGAAAAAGCCAGCCAAGGGGCGATCGATCAGCCGGGTGCCTCTCCACCGGTTCATTCACTACGCTGAAGACCGTGGTCAGGGTCAGGAGCAAGGCAGCTGGGCACCGAGCGAGCTATTTGGCTCTCTTCGGGTTTGTGAATGCACCGGAAGGGATTTCGACCATCGATATGTTCTTGCTTTGAGAACCTCGGGATTTCAGTTTTTTGCGGATTGAAAGGGAAATCAAACAAGGGGAACCGACGCCATTTCCAGACGTCTGACGAAAGGTATGCCCATGTGGCTCACTTGCCCAAAGGACTTGAAAATATAAGGTGCTCAACGTTTGGAACCTTGACTAAAAATGGCTACCAAATCAGAAAAACCAAAAGGTTCAAAGGTGGCCTTGGACAGAGGAAGGGATGTTCAATTTCTGCAAGCCACTAGTCAGTTCGGGGTGAAACAACTTCCCCGAGAAGCAAGAGTAAGTGCGAGTTCTTAACCCACGTATCGAGAGGAACCCTCCACGGATTGGCCGATCGTTAGATTTGCAGCGAAGGAACCCCAAGCAACCAGCAATGGTCTCTATTTGGGTCATTCCAACTCATCAACCACGTCCTCTTTTAGGGTCCCGGCCAATTCCTAACCAAACCAGCCCAAACTTGTTTTCTCTCCTGTTTTTGGGGAGCCTTTTGTGGTTGGATAGCTAGCTATGGATGTCGTTTTTAGGGTGCCCCTCAAAATGCCTTCGGTTGTCCTTCTGGTTTCCCTTTGAAACCACCAAAGGAGGGGTACCGAGGCTCAAACAAAACGAGCCACCCACCGACCCTACCAGCCGTCTTTAACGGACAAAGGACCTAGGCTTCCGGCCTGCAGCGCCCACATACACGAAGATAGGATCTGCCTCTGGTTCGGTCACCTGCGATCCGTTGACTCTCCAGCGGATATGAGCGGGGCGGATTTGGGGGTGTCTTCAAATTGGGGACCCCCCAAAAAATGGCTGGTTTCCCTTATTTTCCCTTACAAGCACCCCGACAAAACACACACACACACCCATTTCGTAAGAGAAGGGAGCTCATTCTGGCCGTCCTTGGCTTGCTACTTCTCCTGAGCTCCCTGCTGGCTTGCTGGTTTTCCTTGCTTTTATGTTTCCTGTTTGGTGTTCATTTATGAGTGTGTCGTTTTGTCGAGGGGAACCTCGAAAAAGGGTGGTTTTTCTTGTGGTATCGTTTTGAAACCAACCCCACAAGGGCTAGTTATTTATCTGATTCATGAAAAGTTGGACAAATGAAGCTTAGCAATGGACGGTCGCACACATGAATAGGTGCAGCCATCCATTTGATGCTATTTGTGGTACCAGGTCTGGATTACGACGTATTTTGCTTACCTGGCTTCAGCTGAACTGAACGATTTGGGCCGTTTTTGCAGGGTGGCAGCCCATCTTGGGAGTATTCGGTTCGGGAAAGTGGACCCAACTGGTGATACTTGTTTTGCATATTAAACAGGATTCCAACATGATACTGAAGAAAGTCAGAAAATGAACCGTAAAAAAGTCAACCACCCAATTGCGCAGTGACCCTGGCAGAAAAAGAACTCCCTTTCTGTGTTGACAATGTGAGGTGGTGAAACCCACTGCAAACCGGGATAACCGCCTGTTTTTTGCTTGGTGCAGTGGACCGTCTTGCTAGCTTGACGCATCATCTAAGCCAGAGCCGCTCAGCTGATTCTTCTGCTTGAGCAGGCCTACCTTGTCAGCCAGAACCGGCCAATTTGTTGCTCTACCGCATCTGACAATGCCGATTAAATTCCTCGGCCTCTTAATTACTATAATCGGGCTCGACATACACGATGACATTGCTGCATTCTCCTTTGGTGAACTTTCTGATATCCAGTCATATTCATTTACCATACTTCCAGTTTTGTATTTAAAATACCGCCGTGATCCACGCCGGCCGCTACATAGGGATAATCGGGTACAGTACACTGGATGGAAAGCAAACACAATACCCATGCACAGGTCTTGGCCCATATCGAGGGTACGGAAAAGAATATATGTTCAAAACCAGTGCGCAGGGTTGGGCAAAACAATGCTTGAACAACCAGACCCTCCTCTTGAAAGGGGCACCATATTCTCAACTATTCCAGGGGACAGAAAATATGTTCAAATCCTGATCGATATTTTCTTTGTCGAGCCTCGGAATTTCTGGCTTTGTGGTTTGCAAGGGAAAACCAAACAAGGTGAACCAAAGCCATGTCCAGATGTCCAACGAAAGACATGCCCATTTAGTCTGCCCTATACTCACTTCCCGAGTGGATTGGCCAACAAAAAGGTCTGAACTCTCTATTTACCACCAGAATAGTGCAGCCCCCAGGAGTGTTTAAGTCCAGGAACTCAGGAAGTGATTTGCCACCAAAATAGTGCAGCCCAAAAAAGTGTTAAGTCAAGCAAATCAGGAAGTCAGAATATATACATATATATATATATAAATATTGAAAATCGCAGAGTCAGTCGCTTCCCTTTGGAACCGAAGAAATCACCCCGTGGATGCCTGGACGAACTCCACGTCGTAGATCAGGTCACCAGCAGGACCTGGAGCCTCAAAAGCCCACCGAAACACGTGCCGACCATGGTACTGTGGAAAGCTCTCTACAACCAGGCAGGTTCAGAATGAAAAAGCACAATGAAAGCCTGCTGAAGTTTTTTTTGTGAAGTTTGGCAACCCTTTCTGAAGTCTTTCTCAAAGTAATGAACGCCTTTCTGAAGATTGGAATGTGTGGGGTCTTTGACTGGGCCACTCGCGTCTTCCTCATCCATGCCGTCCTGCGCACGATCGCTGCGGGTCCTCCCCAAACCAAGAGTAGGCAACATCTGTTCGGGTTTCCGACTGCTTCAGCCGTAGACATGGGGGTGAATTGGGCTTTCAGGTGGTTCAGGCTTGGGGTTCGGGGTTTAGGGCTTGGGTTTGGGTTCTGGGTGCAGGGTTCAGGTTTAGGGTTGTAGCTTAGGGGTCAGGGTTAGGCTGCACGTGGCTGCGAATGCGTTAAATGGATCGACCGCGGATTGAACCGCAAAAGCCGAGAACTCGGCAAGCACGATTCCCGCAAACGGCGCTCTGCCCTTCCTGAACAAACACAGAAACCTTGCGGAATCTCTACCTTCCTGGCCCAGCCCAATCAATTTTCCAGAGTTGGCTTTCCTGGCGGTGCTGGGATGACATTGAGACCTCCGTCAAGCACCTTCTTGGGAGGAGAAATCCGAGCCCAGGGTTCATTCCTCTGCAAACATGGAACTTCAAAAGGTCCCCCCCAAAAGTAGATTTGCACATGACGGTTCTTGGGTTCCATGTGAGTTCGTTTGCAATGACAAACAAACAAGAAGTATTTGCAGAGGGTTGTATACATATATACACCAAATATATATATATATAATGTACATACACATATGAATACATGAACAGTACTTCTACACCTGCACACCCCCACGTGCTTTTCGGTGGCAGATCCCCCACTTGAGTGCAATAACCCAGGTCGCGCTGTCCGTCACGAAGCCGAGGGACGCCGGAATCCAAAGCCTCAGACGCGAGGCTTGACGTTGTTTTCTCTTGAAACCAGCCTGCCTTGGCCAAAATCGGAAAATCTGACCCTCAGGCATTCAGGTGGGGGGTTGTGTCCTCCAACGATGTTGAAGGGTCTGTCCTTACTAAACTCATAGCAACGCTGAAGAGTGGCCAGCGGCCAGCAAGAGTGAATTCTGACTTGTGATGGGGCCACAGAAATGATTGCAAACCGGGACTTAGTGGGTTCGTGGATCCATTGCTAAAAGGTAAACATTTTGTGGGAGGTGTCATACGCACCTCAAAGCTACACAAGTCTAAGAGGCATGGCTGGCAACCGTAGAAGTGGACAAACACAGGAGTCGACCCAAAACTGATGGTAAAGACTGAACACAATGGTATTCAGCCGCCTCGCTTATCCTTGGGGGGATGTAGAGCCGCTGATCATGGCGAAATCAGTGTTTAATCCCATGCCACCCTATGAACGAAATGTTTCACACAAATCCAAAGTCCCAAATTATTAATCTAGAATACGTCAAATCTAAAACAATACTAAACTAACGAATTCAAGCCATTCCCCTCCAACCCCCAAATCAAGGCGCATTCGGGAGCCCCTTAGAAACTGTAGAACCAATACTAAACCAAACCCAGAGCTAACCAATACTCAGCAAACACAAATTCGAAACATGTCGAAACATGGAGGGCCATGACTCTTCCATTTGGGTAACTAGTCATCCCAGATTGAAAGGGTCATGGAGACTCCGGGTACTTCTTATTCAGAATTTTCCATTGACGATTTGTTGTTCTCGTACTATTAATAGGGGTGCCTCATTTGCAGCACGGAGAATCGAAAAGGACGACTTGAGGGGACGAAAAAGGACTGAGCCAGAACTCGGCCCCCCTGCCCGGATGATTGAATACTAGTTTTTGTTTTTTGTGCGAGGGGCCTATAGAATTGGAGACGTCTTGTCAAATTGTGTTGCTCTTCAATTTAAAAGCTGAGTTGCCTGCGTTTCTCGTGGCAGGTTTCTAAACATCGCTAAAAATGGCCCCCAAAACCACGGTTCGCCCGGTTAAACTCCCTTCTTGAACGCCGCCCAAACAGTGACTACAAAGTCCAAGAGCTCAGTTTAGCGAGTTGTTTGCCAGGACACCGCCGCTTCTCCCCCGGCGACATCGCCTGGAGCGCCTCTTGCCAGCCTGGAGTCCCAAGTCCCGAGTCCATGGCCGAAATCGAGTTGGGTATACCATTCCTGGGTTCAAACCACCATTCATCTCATCACCACCATTGTTGTCCTAAGGATTGTCATCCAAATTGGATCATTGCCTTTCTTTTGATGGGGGGTGAACTCTGGGGATTAGTTGAAAGAAATACTATGTACACCTGGGGCAGGTTTGTCGCTCATGTTTTTGGTGTTTGGCCTGCATTTTGGATTGAACTATGCCCCTTGCCTTAAAAAAAAAAAACAAAAAACAAAAACTTTCGTATGTAGATATATATATATATATATATGGCACTTAGATTGATGGGATGTGGGCGGAAACAGATGATTGAATGTCTACATGTGAAGTGGCGCCACGGGAACTGGCGGAAGAAAACCAGGACACAACAGAAAACACTAGACATACATAGATGTATGATATCTTCTAGCATATTGTGTCTCATCTTTAATCTACAATATATAATGATGTTGGACCGGTACATGTCCAGAGCAAAAAAGGCACCATTCGTGGGGTAGTTGATGCTGTAAGGGGCCCACCCCTCCCAAAAACACTTGAACACAAGTGCATCATTGGGTCTCAGCCCAAACCTGGACAACACCAAAAGCTAAAGACTTTCAGACATTGTGCTTCATTTTTAGTTCACAAGTACCCTAGAATACACACCAACTTTGGAGGAGACCCCGCAGACGGTCGTGGAAAGACAACCCAAAAGGAGATTCCTCGGAGTTGTTTGGTTCCGTGCTAGTAGCCTTCCGCCTTCCTGAGGCTCTACCTGACCCGAAAAAAGGGCATGGTAGAAGCAAAATCCAATGCCTACTCCTCTGCAGACTGCAGATCAAATTGAAGCCCGAAAGAGGGCCAACCCACCGATGTGTTTGGTTCCCCTTGCGAGGAACCGTTTGGAGTGACTAATATGGACCCCCCCTCCAATTCTTGGTTGTGTGGGTTCCATTTCTGGGCATGTGTCAAAATAGCAATTGGAACCGCCAACTTGCATTCTTGCTCTTGGCTTTGCTTTGAACCAACAACAAAGGCTACCATCAACAAACACAAACCCGTTCGGGCGTGTGCTTGTTTGGGACCCCCTTTTGGATTGGCTTTAAAGGGAAAACGGGAAACCCGCAAACCATTGGCGGCCCAAAGCCTCGATTGACCCAAACCTGCAGTCCAAAAGTTGCGCCTGGGATGACGCTAGTCATCCTCACCTTGGTGTCCTCTTGCCGGAAGAAGGAGCCTCAGGTTCGAAGTCCGAACATGTCCAGGTGGAACACCCTCAAGTGCGGATAGAAACCCCCATGGAGGAAGGGTACCCATCACCCGCGTTTTTCTCACTATAGAAAGGGGTAGTGGCTAAATTCCAATGAAGATGTGTCTGCTTTCAAACCGCACCAGGGCCAAACCGGCTCTGGCAATCAAGGCTCAAACTAGCCTTTGAGCAAAACAAGCGCCTTTTGCGTTCTGTTTGCAAGGGGCCAGGGTCTGATCAAAACAGTTTTGCCTGACCCTGCGTATGTGCTCCATATATACCCTCCCACGAACTAATGGGCGTGCACACTCTTTTGGAAAAGGAAAGTCCCCTTCAACAGGGTTCCCAACGTATTTACGAGCATGATAATTTGGGACACGCGCCCCACCTTAAACTACCTTCAAACTCTATAACCAAGTGGTTTGAGGGACGTAAGAATTCAACATAACATGAGTGTTCCTCACAATAGGGCAACCCTAAAAAGCTCTGGTTTCCTTTCGGCTTCAATCTAAGGGGGCGGTCCCCCTAGTTTTCAGATACTGCCACATCCGCCCGTTGATTCAACCCAAACCTTATGCACCTTTGGCTTGCGACCTCGGCATCTTCCTTGTAGCTGTATGCGCAATGAGGAGCCTCGCTGGATTTGCTCACCTGGGGGGAACAACTGGCAGCTGGCCGGCCCCTGAAATGGGGATTTAACCAAGTGGGGTTCTGGGCCCTGGATGTTTCGTGCAAGCTTTCGGAACCTTCCGGAATACGCCACGTCCTTCTGGAACCACCGGAACCCTCCGGAACAGGAATTCGAGTTTCTTGACTATACCCCAAGGACTTAAACACCCCGGTTCATTTCCTCGAAAGCACCCGGAATTCATCTCTCCCTTGGTAGTGAACAAATGGAACCCTTCCCGAAGCCCAGCTCGGAGCTGTTGAAGACTCCGGAGCTACTCAAAGACCCCATAAATTCCAGCTGAACCATAGAACCCAACGAATACTCACTTGCCCAAAGGACCTGAAAATAACATGTTAACCTGCTGGAGCTTTGCCTGAAAATGGTTACCAAATCAGGGAAACCAAAAGGTTAAAAGGTTGGCCTTGGACAAGTGAGTGTCTTGCGGTGTGCTCCGTGAATTCTATGGCGAATGACGAACACCCACAACAATATTTGATGAACAGTCCTGCAAATGATGTACTCCAAATAGTGATGATTTGAGCATCCCAGCCACAAAGACGAGACCTGACCAGCAATATAAATTACCGCAGTTCCCGCACAGCATGGTGCGCTTAGTAGAACTCCCTCCTGCTTTGTGCAATCAGGTTCTTGGAAGTCGAATATGGCACTCTTGATTCATGAGCAGAAGTTTGGCTTGTGCATGCATAGGTCCTATTTCCGAGTCCCCAGTTGGAACACCTTTTGGCCCCCGTTCAAACAATTGTTCACTTGTACCTCAAATTGGAACATGCAATTATGGGTGCTCATATGGATATGTGTCACAATAAGGGGTGGACCCCAACAATGGTGGGTTTCCGTTGGTTTTTTCCCTTTGAAGCGCACCAAAATGAGGGGTTCCGCAAAAACACAACACCCATACAATGACCCCTTGCTCACCCAGGAAAGCTCAGCTGCGAGCTATCGATGATCTCACCCGTCTCTGCTTTCCAGCCAGTGTACCTGCCCAGTGCTTCCAGTTCCCACAATACATTTTGGCTGGCTCATGTTCCTACAGGGAAACCAGGATCAATACACCTTTGTTGGCTAATGGCGGAGGTGGGGCCCAGCCCCCTCCCCCCGCCGATTCATGTGCCATGTTGATTTTGTAATATCTGGGGCCGACATCACGGTTGAATCCCAAAAAAAGGACGCCTCTCAACTATACCCACCCCTTGGCATTTGATGCAGGGCATCTTCCTTCCGGATCTCCAACCAGGCAGAACTTGGCTGCCTTTGTGACAGGTGCACCAATGCCAAAAGCAAGTGACAGCTATGCCAGCCCCAGAAACCCTCCCTGAAACCAACCCCAACGAGCCTGAGACCCCATAGCTTCAGCAGCAATGAATTCATGGACGCCGATGTCCTCTGCACCGAGCCCAAACTCATACGGGCTCTGAAGATGGGTTTCGGACCCCCGTTTTGGTTGGTTTTTAAAGGGAAGCCAACAAGAAACCCTTGCCATCTTGGCGACCACTTGGAGAAAGCTTTACGCCTATCAAACTTGGAATTATGTGGTTACAAAGAAGATCAAGCTCCCGATGACGTCGACACCTTGGCCCACAGCTTTCACCTGGAGAAAAAAAACAAGACACGCAAAGGTGGGGTCACTGGATTCCCCTCCAAAAGTTGATTAATTTACTGGTGGCTTTCATTGAAACTGCCATTTTTGGTGGTTGCTAAGAAGGAAATGGAGGAAACCCTGTGTTGGAACTTGTGTACACGAGACAAAGCAAACTTACATGGATTCCCCCAAAAACACAATCATTCGAATCTCCTTTTGCGGAAAACCCCGCGCATTCCTCATGTTTCTGGGATTGTTCTCCGTGGAGTTTCAAGGAGGCCGACTCGGCGAAGGAAACGCGGCGTTCGCCTCACCACCACCGTGTCGGACATCAGCGGAGGGCTCCTGGCAGGTCAATTCAATTGCCCGATGAATTAATTGCAGAAGCCATCTTACCAAAGACCTGGAATAGGCGAAAGGCCGTCGAGTACTTGAACCTGGAGGATTGACCTGGATTTGGTGGCAGTCCATCGCAGCTTTATGGGGAAAGGAGGATTTATGAGGATTTACCTGGACTTGCCCTATGACACTTGTGCTTTTGCATTTCGAATATCCAACCAGCCTCAACCAGCGGTGGAGGAAAGCAGGGGCAGCAGGATGTTCGTCCCTACGTTGCCACGTTGAGGGAGGTTCTCTTTCTCACTTTGCGGGTGGATTGGGCAGAAAACATAATCATTGTTTGTTTACCACTACAATGGTCTTCCCAAAAAGTTCAAAGTGAAGGAACTCAGGGAGTGAGTACCTCAATCAACCCGAATTCAACTTTCCACCTTGCAATCCGATTAATCTAAAGTTGAACCGGAAAGTGCCGACTGCTGAACACCGTACCCTCCAAGTGACGCTTTCAAGGACAAGCATTCAAGGACTTCATAACATCTGGAGCCCCCAAGTTGAGACATGCCCCTATGTGTGTGCTTCTCAAAGTAGGAATCGGACCCCTAAACACAGTTGGTGTCCTGGTGTCTTCCGTTTTGACTAGTGAAATGGGGGCTTCTCTATTTCGAGAAACCCTGTCTTTGTTCAGTATCTTTTAGGCGCTTTCAGGGAAACCAGACTCACTTGCCCCAAGGGCCCGGAAAAACAAAGGCTAGCCATTTGGGCCACTTACACTGGGCCAAAAAAGCAAAAGGTCAACTGAGTGGCGGTGTTTTTATTCCGAAAAAAAATGTATTGATGTATCAAGCCCTTCCACGAAGCCTTCCGCAGTGTGAAGGGTACCTGCCTCAAGCGTGTACCTAAGTTTATATAAGTGAGTCCGCGGGCCTTCCGCAGGCAAGTTGCTTCTGGAAACTGAGGAAGGTAGCTTCCACGGCTTGCCATAGCATAGGATACCTGGTGTGCTCAGGATATGTCTGTTCAGAGGTAGATGGTTCTGAATCCAAAGCCAAAGCCAATTGAGTGGCGTTTGTTTTTCTGCCCGCTCAAGCTGTATAACATATCAACAAAAGGTAGCGCCGCACTGCAGCCGTGAGAAACTCGCGGAAGGATTGCGGAAGTTTACCATTATAATTATTATTATTGTTATGATTATTATCATTTTTTTGAGACACCGGGCCGCTCGATCCCCACAAACTCCGCCGAGGCCGCCCGGTGCCCCGCTGCAACACCTGCCACGCGAGGCCTGAGGAGCTCCTCAAAGGGCCGCACAGATGATTTGGTGTGTGTGTGTGTGTGCGCTTGTCTACCCCCAAACCAGCACCAAATAAGCACGACGGGTACATGTATGTTTATCACGTATATGTATATATATATATATATATATGTATATTAGAATACATATATTATTAAAAATATAGAGTATGATATGCATACATTACTCTATAATATAAATGTATATAAATAAATAAATAAATAAATATATATATATATACATAGTCGTGAACATGAATTACTGACCCCTTGGTGGACATCACTTAGGTGGTGATTCATGTCGCCACCAACCGTGGTGCCCTATTAACATCCCTAGCCGAGGGGGTCCCTAGTTTTGCTTCGCACTAAAACTTGCCCCAGCAAGGGTGCTCTCAAACAAGACATCTGCGTGTGTGATTGCTTTGTAGAATTGAATAAATCGCAGCAATAACTTGCTGCTTAAAGCATGTGGGTTTGTCTTTGTTCGATTTCTTTTGCGTTGATTCCCGTTTAGGTGGGCGACTTCTCTTTGTGGGTGACCAGGTGCCAACAGCTCAAACATGGCCCGTTGAAGGGGTGGAAATACACTGAACATAGGTGACCTTTTGGAAATAATACATGGCGCTGGCAAATGGAATAGAACCCATCTAAACCAGTGCCATCTATGTCTAATCGGACACCTACGACACTGGTGGCTGTGTCTACAATCTACGGGTAACTTGCGGTTGGTTCCGTTCCGTCCTTTTGAGTCGCACCCACTTTGCGCAAGGTCAAAAGTGGCTTTCGGACTCCCTGGAGAAAGCCCATGCACACGGCTAGTGAAGTCTAGGCTCCGTCAAGTCTTTGCGGTGCCCCTACTAAAACGAACAAATGGGCGTGGCTTTTTTAGGGGTCCCCCCAAAAATGGTTGTTTTCCTTTTTGGTTCGCTTCAACACCACCAAAAAACAGCTAACCTCAAAAAAGACACAACACACCCAGAAATCAAACTAAAAAGGCCACACCTGCACCACAAGAACCGCAAAGTCGGTTGGCTCCCAAACAAGCGCCGCACAGCTTCCATTTCTGATGAGGAGGCCTGCTAACACTTAAGACGTATATGTCAAGAATTGCAAAATCTGGTGGTGGATGATATAAGTGTCTAACCAACAACAGGCAAAGCCAACAAACACATACCACGTTCAATGCGCCAAGCCCTGCAATCTCCTCTCCGAAAGCATCGGTGGCTTCAAATCCGCAGGCGGATCAAAGCGGCCGCCTCGCGGTTGTCCAAAGATTGAATGTATGATCTGACAAACATGAACCCGACATATGTGAATTTATATATATATATATATATGTATATGTATATATATATTATTCATTTATATACACTAGGCACATGTGTAAATATGAACAGGAACTAGCTTGAACATCACACATCACGCATCGCGCCGGCACACTGCACCTCGGTGTCAAACTTACCTATGCATAACTTATACGTTAACAGGCATGGCTACAAACGCTATTCTATGTTGTCAGCCGAATGAGCAGGTTTGCGGACGCAGCGAAACACGCCCCTCGAAAGAAACTTGGACACCCTCAAGACAACGATTGACCAGGGTTCCAAAAAGGATACAGTTTTGCCCGGTCTCTTCACCAGGTGATTTTTAGGTGTATCATTTGGATGCTGCTGACAAACATCAAACTCGGGTTGGCCGCAAACGGGGGGCCTTTCTCGGGGTTGCCTTTCTTCGATTTCCGGGTGTTTCTTATTATTATTATTGTCGATTATCAGGGGTCTCCATATTTCCCGTTTGGTGGTTTTAAACATCGACGTTTTGGCCCATGAAAGGTGAGTGTCCCTTGGTGGGGGGGGGGGGATGTTTTAAGGAAATACAGGGACCCCTGTTTGTACCCGGGAAACAGCGACTCAACTGCAGTCTCTCCATATGGGGGTTGATCAATATTCCTGGTCCCAAAATGACCATGGGCCATGAGTAGCTTTTCCCATTTAGTGGTGAAAGTCATTTTGTTGGGTGGTTTCCTGATGGTCACCTCATGTACAGGACCTGTTGATCAACCCCCGTATGTTTTTGTTTTTCAGGGGACCCCAAAACTTGGTTGGTTTTGTCTTGAAGTTCTCTTCAAAGCCAGGAAACAAGGGGTATATTCAACAAAAATAAGTACCCATTTTTGTTCCCTTGAACATGACCCCAGGAATGATTCTGTATTGCTGGTGTGACTTGACATGGAGAGAGATGTCACTTTGATCACAAAGAAAACCAACCAACCGCAGGAAGCGTTTTGCTTTGCGATCCAAGGATCCTTTTCTGCGTTCCGTGAGGTTCTGACTTGCAAATTCTGGTGATTCACCCGGACAGTTATTTAACCTTCTTGTGGCTTTCCGAATCAACAGCGTGGAACAACCGCCCTCTGGAAATCCATTGTTTGTGTCTGTTCATTCTTGCATGCTTTAACTCTGAGAATAAACAGGGATCCTTACATTATACACCTGAACATTGCCTTGTAAATGGTGGTTTCCCTGCATTTTGGTGGAACAAAAACATGTTTCAAATGGGCAAAATGTATCTTTTAAGGAGCCCTGACAAATAGATAGACTATTTTGTGTTTCCGTCCAGAAACAATGTTTTATGTCCAGATAGACTTTCTTGAACGTAACAACATAGGCAACTCTATGTGACCTAGGTGGCTTGCAACCTCTGGAGTACTTTGTTTGCTATTTTAGTGGTGTGTCTAGAGTTAGCCGGAATTATTTCACGCCTGGTGGCTGATGACGTATAGAATATACTGAATATCCATGTGCAATTTCACATAAGGATTGCATTGTTTACTCATATTGATGGGGATGTGTGGGTGGCAACGGACTGGAAAGCTCTGCCCTTGTCAAGCCGAGTGGGAGTCCCATCGCTCAACTCTTCGTCACTTTCAAGGAATTCCGACTGAAGTAGCAACCCAAAACCCACAACTTGGCATTCTCTCCGAGCCTCCGCCCTCGGCCCGGCGAGCAACCTGGCAACAGGCCAACGGTTTTGAAGGAGTAACCACGAGCATCATAGAAACCGCGAGGAATTGGCCAAGGGCTTTGGCTTCATTGCAGACTTTCCTTCCTTAGAGACCCATCCACTTCTTACCACAAACCAAGACCTGAAGCTGGCTCAGGCTCATAGGTTGTCCTAGGCGAACCCAAAAGCCGACTCCAAAATTCAAAACCCTTAGAACAAGTACTTGGGACTTCGGCGAGAGATTGTCGGATGTTCAGAACGGGGCGTTTCTCACGCATGGAGCAGAGGCCCCATGGCTGTTCAATTTGTGCGACCAAAGGCAACCACCGAGTCAAGTTCATGCACCGGAATTGGGAATGCCCAGGCAAGGAATCTTCACTGGCCCAAAACTCAATTTGCCTTGGGCAACTGAGTTGGGGTGTCTTTTTTCGGGGACCCCTAAATGGTGGTGTTCCTTTGGGTTTCCCTTTGAAGCCAACCAAAAGGGGGGCACCCTAAAAAAAAACCATTTGCACCTTGGTTTCCAGCGAGAACTCGGAAACACACGCACAAACACTTCACAGAGCCGAACCTGCAAAAAACGCGTTTCCCAAGCAACTGCACAGTTGAGAGGTGATCCCTTGAAAGGGTTCACCCCCCCTGTTGGAAGTTGCTGGTACGGGGGTTTCAGCCCCCTGTCCTCCCCGAACTAACGATACTAACTTAACTCTGGAAACCATTACCTCACACACACACACACACACACACACGCGCGTCTCTGCACAAATGACCTAATACGTCCCACCCTTCTAGTGGTGACCAGGATTTCTTACCTCCAGGCTTTACATCATAGCTTCTCCTGGTTACCTACTACATGGTGCCGTGCGCTGAATGGTAAGAGAAAGCACTGGGTTGCAAATCACTAACCGTACGCTGGCCTGCGTCAGCCGCGCTGGCCGCGCCTGCGACATGCAAAACCCGGAGAAGAAACGTATGATAAATTTACTTTGAGCACCTGTGGAAAAGCCCCAAATGGCTGATTCCCTGTGAGTTCCCTTAAGCACAGGCACACTGTCAGCCGTATCGAGTCTGCAAGGGTTTTCTTGCATCACGTTTGGGACTTGTGAGGGAGCCCCTGAAAATATCTGTCTGGGAAATATGAGCCCCGAAAATGTCATGCCTCAATGAAACAGAAAGCTTCAGTTGCATTTGGCTGTGCCCTGCAAGCATGAAAAAGCTCAGACATGCTTGCCTCAAAAACCACAACCAGAATCCAACCAAACATCGGGCCGCGTTTGAGGCTGGCATGCAGGTTGTCAGGCAAACAGGATGAAACCGTTGACTCCAAAAAGTCAAGATGAATGCATGAATACATGCTGCATGGCACTGCCCCGCCCACTAAACAAACAGGCAGGCAGGCAGGCAGGAGACTCCAAAAAGACCAAAGGGACCAGCGGACCAAGAGTCCATTGGCCCCAAGGACAACAGGACCAACGGACCAAAGGACCAACGGACCAAAGGACCCAACTAGACCGACTAGACTCAACCCCATGTCTGGGCCTTTTGGCCCATCGACGCTCGCGCCTGCAGCACGAAGCAGGGCCTTAGCACCTCAGGAAGTGTCTCCCTCACGACTCGCAGGTCTCACTCGGGAATGAGAGGACCAGGGCGAACGAGTGTTGCTCCCAAATTCATGGTAGGTTGCAAATCAGGTGCGTGGTAAAGAGAAAGCGAGAGAAACGAAAGGACATCCCCAAATCAACGAATTTGGTGGTTCGTCTCCAAGACTTAACTTGGGCGAGCCCTCAGAATTATTTTGTGCACATGTGAACATGGAAGTGGACGTTTGGGGACGTTTCAAGAGGGCTACCGTCCTCCAAAAAGTGCCCACCTATCCCCAAACCACTAGCCCCAAATAAACATGGGGATATGCAACCGCTGCATCACCACTTCGTAGAGGTAACTGTGTAGAGGTTTGCAAATTGTTCTCTTACCCTCTGGTTTCGGGGTAGCGGGAAACATCCCAAGATTTCCTTTGGGCCAAAGCCTCACTTCCAGAGCGGAGTGGCCCAAAACCCACTCAAAAAAAAGACACTGGTTATTTGCTACTAAACTGGTCCAGCCAAACAAAAAAGAGACCAGGAACTTGGGGGCCCTTTGGTGGACACCATTTAGGTGGGGATTCAACCGCATTTGAGGGGTTCCCTATTAAAATCCATAGCCCTCTGTTTGCTTGTCTGGGCTTCTCAAAAGGGAAGGTAGGCCAATGCAGAATAAGCCCATCACAAAGTGAAGCAACTGCTTTTGTAACCCAATCTAGAAGGACCTTGCAGAGAACAGCTCAGCCTACCTTTAGGGTGTTCGTCCAACAAAGTAAACGAAACAAAACCTATCCTGTGACCCGCTTTCCTGTGCTCTCCAGTATATAGTGAACCCTGTGGGTTGTATGCTAGGTTCACCACTCAACTTGGCCTCAACATTGTAGGAGAGTTCCAATGTGCTGATTAGCCTAGAACTAGAACAAACAAACGGGATTTCCCTTGTGGGTGAATTAACCCTGCGCCCAAGTCTAGCAAACACGGCACCCTGCCAAGTACCCTCCCCAACAAAAATCACCCAGCGTCTGCTTACATTATCCTACCCACATGACTTAGATATCCAAAAAGTGGACCCCTTGCTGGTCCAACGGGAAAACATGTTATGTGACAAGCAAAACCGGCAAAAAGGGCAGGGAGTTGAAACCACTCCTTTGACGTATGGCCTCCACTCACAAACAACGACCTCCGTTTGTTTCCAGCAGTCATAGCTTCCAATTGAAACAAAAAAACAACACACAACAAATATTCGTCCCAGCAAATGAAACGTGGGCAACACGAGTCGCATGGTTTGATTGCTCGGTGGACTTAAACCTGATTCGCCCGTTGGAAGGTGGTGAAGCTGTTGTGGGCTAATTCGTAGCAAGAATACTACTCTGCTATGCTAGGTTCTCCAGATTTGAGAGGTTAGAAGAAGTTGGTACCCGTTGTTTTCCGTTTGTATTTCCTATTTAAGTAGGGAACCCTCCTTCCAGAAAGGGGAGAGAAGGGCACCTAGCTGGGGACCTACTCTGGATGGCCAACATCCACTTCGCACCACCGATGGATGATGCCTGAGTACTGGTTGAAAGAACCTACCAACTAAAACTTTGTACAGCTCCCTGGGCAACGCTCTTGTCCTTACGGGGGATCTCCTTTCACAGAAAGTGGCAACCTCAAACCATCCAGTTTCCGTACTTTGTTTTTGTTTGTTGGTTTCCTCAAAGTTTCTCTTCTCGGTCTTTCCAATCGGGTGTGTTCCCTTCCCAGGTGCTGCGCATTTTCTATCCGGGAGGAGCCAAGACACAGATGCCCTGGGCGTCGCTTCCATTTCGAACCGGGCTGAAACCCCGTAATTGCACCTGAATGGTTCACGTGAGGGCAGCCAAAACTGGCCAAACTGAAAGTTGCATCCGTCAACTGATCTTCACACATTAACGGTTACGTAAGTGGGCATTGGGGATTGGAACAACTCTCATGAGAGGGTCCTTCATCATATCTCAAGTTAACTCCCCTCAAAGGGCTGTTCATTAATCGCGCTGAGTTTAGCAGTATGCACGAAACTAGTGCCGGGTAGGGGAAGGCTTGTCGTCACGCGCCTTTCCAAATTAATCCCTAATGAACCGGGCGCGCCTTTGCTTTGTTGTAGCTTTTAGTGGTAGAACACCCGAACATTGTTTGACAGGCTACTATCCATATCAACAGCTGAGCAGTACTGCCGCCCCTATTCGGTTTGAGCTGGCATCCTTTCTCAGCTGCGTCTTCGTATACATAGGTATTCTCTCCCTTTATGTGGGTAAGTACAGGGGATGACTGGACCAAAATGGGGGAGTGCCATCTGTCACGCAACTATAGTTTTGCAACCTCACTGTAGAAGAAAGTGGTTACACCTACAAATTAACATGAAAGCCAAAAGGCAGTTTCTTCCAAACATGGGTGGGTGGGGGAGGTATTCCTCCAAGATTCCAGCTGTGCCAAGAACTCATTGGCACCGGTCCAATCTGGCGACAGCACCAGCTAATCTACTGCTGCCATGAACGCAAATTGAATTGAGATGAACACAACAACTGAACACGCAGAATTGTTTCTCCGCAAACTCTCATTCCTCATGTTAAACGACAACTTGCGTTCAAGTCCTTGGGCAGGTGGCCGTTCGCGGCATTCGCACATCTTTGTGTCCCGACGGGATCCCGCCGTCCCGCGCAAACCTTCATGCCGGATTGCCAGAAACATGGGTGTAAGTTTCCATTGGGGACCCGTGGGTGGGCTGGTTACCCCAAAATTTGTGTTACTTCAAACGATTTGGAGGGTGCTCTCAATTTTGAATGTCATAGCCGCATTGTGTTCGAGGGAGTTGGTGCCTCATAGGGAAATCCAAGGGAAAACCAGCTACTTAGGGTCCCCTGGTTCCCTCCGTGTTCTCTGAATTGCCACCCCTAGTTGTTTTTATACCCTTGTGACCCAAAAGTAGTAAAGACATTGATTTTACCATGGCAATTCATGCCATTTCATGCCCCTCTTCAAACGATGCCCTGCGCAAAGCAGCCTCAGTTAAAAGCGTTATATCAAAATAAAACGCCAAATACTAAAATAGCCCCATGGCTTTGCTGTGGAACTTGCTGACATTCAGGGAAGAAAGCTAAGCATGTTTTCTATATAGGGGGTCGTGACAAATTGAAGAGAACCATCCCCTGTTGGTTTCCTATATGGAAATCAAATATATGTGAGTACACCTTTCGTCTATTTACAAGGATAAACATATCTTGGGCTCGTGTCGACTCCACCGTGGTCAAAATTATTCATGTGGGCGACTAGGGCAATGGACTTAGGTTGCACAACGCAAAACACCGAGCGGAAAGTACTTGCCCATTTTGACAACAGTTGGATGTTTCTCCAAGTAGAAAACCTTGGTTTAGGCCATGCTTACCTTCAAACTGTGCTTCCCATAAAAGCTATCCAACAAGTGGGACTTTGGGATTGTGCTTCAAGGAAACCCCGAAAACAACAAAACACCACTGTCAGGGGTCGTTGTTCTGTTTTGGGAAAGATCTGAGTGTTTGGTGTATTGGACAGACTCATCACATCCTCACAACTACACAAACACTCGCGCGCACACACAAACAAACACATACACACAACCACAAATACATAATATACACACAAAGACTGAGACAAAAATGAGACACGCATCAGAAGCACACTCCAAAACCTGCTTAAACAAACCAAAGCTTCTCAATGTGCCGAAAGCTTATAGCCCTCGTCCCCGCATACTCAGTGCTGCTCACAAGACCTGGAATGAGAATGCCAACGTACGCTCTTGCTTAATCAGCGCACATCAGTGAAGTTGGGGGAGTCTTGGTGCTCCGCGTCATCTGCAAACCGGATTGCGCACATGACTAACTAGGGGTGAATTTCTCCAATGCCTAGGTTGTCGCCTTCCCCCCAAAAGCAGCCAACAGCAGCTTCCGTTTCGGCTGGGCCATTGATGCACGCATCCGACGCGCACATCCGCGCGCGCATCCCGCGCACGCTCCCTGTCCGGCAGGCGTTTTCTGAGGTGACACGATGGGCATAACGTCCACAGTTGTGATGTCGGCCGGGCCGGTTGTCGTGTATGACAGCCCCTGATTCGCCAATTCTACATTGATGTCCAGAAACTTAAATAACGGAACGCAAATACAGGACCTCACGTTGTCGCTTGAATAAAAAAAAAAAAAAAAACAGCGCCAAGCAAAGGACGCCGGCTTCTGATTGAGTTGATTAGACAGAAAAAGCAACACTGCTGGCCCTGCACTAAACTTTAAAAGTGATGAAACATCTGCCGACTCAAGAAGTGTCTAAAGCTTAGGCGACTCGGCAAGTACATCTCATGTTCGATTCCGAAATGGCTGAATGAGGATAAAAAAAAATAGAGAATTGTAAAGTCGACTGTTCACTGCAAGTCGGCAAGGGTCCAGCGTCAAGTCACTCAAGCAATATCCAAACTTTTCCAGCGTGAAGTTACACAATTTCCATCTGTGGGTGGGAATGACTATTTCAAATATGGGGGAATGCTTCCATCTACTCGTGCCAACAGCATGTTTCCCACTATTGGCTTCCATCGAATCAGCACAAAGTCCAGAAACCCGCAAGTTGTTCTGCCATGCCCAGCAACTGCAGGACCCATCGCGTCTCAATGCCTCAACCATTTTCTGTGTTGCGGCAAGGTGATACCAAGATCTGACATGAGACGATTCTCTGCGCAGGCGCGTGCAACTCCGCATGGACCTTCAAGGGCTTAGTCGTGCACGTGCTACGAACCTCCAGGTTCCTTGGTTACTCAATCAAAAAGCATGCTACATATGCAAACCAGCCACTCAAGGAACCTGACATGGATTTCTGTGGTTTCATACGTGGTCCATACAACCAGCTGAGCAAGGCATGTGGCTGCAAGCACTGGCCAACAACATTGGCTGAAATTCGTCTGGCGGCACGCAAGCGACTGCACAACTGCTCAGGAGGGATTGCGTCAACGACCAACTCCTGGGCGTTGAAAGACACGACACACACACACAGACACACACACACACACACACACACACACACACACACACACACACACACACACACACACACACACACACACACACACACACACACACACACACACACACACACACACACACACACACACACACACACACACACACACACACGCAGGCACACACGCACACACGCACCCACCCACCCACCCACCCACCCACGCACGCACGCACGCACGCACGCACGCACACACGCACGCACGCACAGTCACACACACACACACACACACGCAAAGCAAGGAGCAACCGAGTATGGGTAGAGAGTCATACAAGGGAGATATGAAAAGGTGATGGCCAGGAATAGTGCCTTCATGGCCCCTGAGAGTCGCTAGTCACTGTTAGGCTGCAACGGCTCCCACCATGTGCTGCCACATGTTGCCAGGCAATGTCTTTGCGCAGAGGGGCAACTCAGTGGGCAACAGTACGGTTTTCGCAAACAATTTGTGAAAGAGTACCAAAAGAGCACAACAAAAAGGGCTGGAACAAGTGGAATTTGCAAATTACCCCTTCGAACCATTCCCACCCGGATTCGCGCCGTCACTTTTTCTCACGAATCTGCGCACCGCCCAGGTTTTTTAGTTTGTCCCGCTTCTCCGAGTTGTTGGTTTTTTTTCCCACTTAGCTTTTCAGAGTTTTCCGGCTTCCCAACATTTGTCCGCCCTGTGTTTTCCCCATTAGAAGGGAGCTTCGGGGTACTTGAAAAAAAAAACAGTCATGATCATGAGCGAAAAAAGCGGGCATTTGCTTAGCCACTACAGTACGACAACAGGAAGTACATCTGGGGTATGTGTCGAAATGCAGGGACCCAAACAATGGCTGGGTTTCCATTTGGGCGTCCCTTTCAATTGAATAACCCAACCCCGCAAAGGGTACCCTCCAAACAACCCGCAAACACACGACAATGTAATGGTGTAGGTAAGTCGCTTGAGGGATAACACGAAGGTCTTGCTCCACGCCCCTTCTCAGAAATGGGTGTGCATCAACACAGGGGACGCACCAAAATTATACTGGCTTTCCTTCTAGTCTCCCTTTAAATCAAGATAAGTGTTTTTTGTTTTTTTTTGTACGAAGTTATTCAACCTCGCGGCGCTTCCGCGGCCTGCACGGGTAGCTTCCGCGAAGCGTTTTGTGAGAAAACAGTTTTTGCGAGCTTCCGCGGACACATCAGTTTGCAGATGTTGGAGGCATGTTGCTTCCGGGACCACGGCTTGTTGACTGGTTTTCGAGCCTTTACTTTTCAGGGCATTGGCATTGTTCGGCTTCTTCGTCTTCTTGTTGTAGTTGCTGATGCTGCTGCTGCCGCCGGCAAGTGTTGTTCGCTGACAAGCATTCTCTTTGCCTAGTGTTTACGGTAAACAGCGATATGGTTTCAGGATTGTTGCAGCGCAACGCAAGCCCGCGAGCCAATGGAAAGCGATTCAGCTTCCTCCAGTTGAGGACCTGCCCTGCAGAAGAAGACGAGTTGGTGGTCTACGAGTGGGCATGTGGTGGGAAAGGGCACCTCCGCGCTATGCGGCGCTTCCGCGAAAATCCGCGTTTGGGATTCTGTTTTTGGGTTCCCTCCAGCCTTTTTTAGCACGAGCCTCAGGCCTTTCATTCAACACACGCTGCTTGATCACTGGCACCGTTGTCATTTACCTGTCGAAACTCAGCACAAACAAACATACGCCGTAAACCTTTCCGCGAGCTTCCCGCAAACAAAACCCTTCTTTCCGCGCGACTGTGGCGAGGCACGCATTTCCAAAGAATACGTTCCGTACATTTAATTACACACCTGGTCGTTCCGTCGTCGAGGAATTCCTAGTAATTCTCGGCATTGACCCTGTGTTGGACGCACACGCCCGCAAACTACCGCAAACGTCTTAAAAAAGGAAACACCCGTAAATTCCCGCAACACGGACAAATGTCCGTAAAAACGAAACAAACACATACAACGCGCCTAACAAGCTTAAAACGCCTTGAGAACCAGCACGCCTAGGAATTGCTCGGCATTGGAATGTCCAGATACTTAGGAGTAAGCAAATCGAAACTTCAATGAAAAGAATACCCTCACCCCTCACAAAATGCATTGTTTCAGCTTCCCTCTAATTAGTGGCTTGGATTGGGGTTTGGGGGGGGGGTCCCATCAACCCGCCATAAGGACAAGGGTCAGATCCAAGTCCAAACCACCGATCGGAACCACACACTAAGGCTTCATGTTGACCCCACATTCATACACTTGGTTCCATTTGCCAAGGTGCCAAATACATGTTTTTGACCCACAGCCATTTGAACCTCCGACTCACTCGGGAGATGGGGCGAGCACCTTGGATCCGCGCCTGGGCCTCACCATTGGCCCTCGCCGTAGCCGCCGCAGCCGCCGCAGCCGCCGCAGGGCCCCGCGGCATAAGGCTCAGCGCCTAGGGCGCGGCTGGCTAAGCTCACATCCTTTTAAAGAGTTGTGCCGAAAGTGGGAACCCCCCCTCAAAACTTTTTGCAACCTTCAGGTGCGGAAAGAGACAAACCCGAGCTTTGCTAAGTTTAGTGTCGGAAGAACGCAAACCCAAACTTTGTGTGCCACTAGAGTGGTCTTTTCAAAAGGAGGGTCCAGCAACGTGGGAAGTGAGACACTCGGGCATCACCAACAAGCAGGTGCTCCCAAAGAATGGTCCCAACCCAAGCAACTAAAGCTCAAGAACTCAGGGAGTGAGGTAATCAGACCCATACCCATGTTAAGGGCTGGACATCCGCGCATTGTATTTGGAGGTGTTCCGATGGTTGCGAAACACAGGGGTTCAAGTCCCCAATCCAAACCAACTGGTAACCCGAATAATGTTGACTCCGGATCGAGAATCCGTCCGATTCTTGTGTTTGTGTTCTTTGGGGGGGGTCGGGCACTAAAAAGGGGACACCCCAAAATCAACCAGGGTTTACTCATCCAGGACACCACCCCTATCAGTCGCTCATCAACCAGGGCCTGGGGTTCTACTTCGCTCCGGGGTTTGGGGTTCATACCCCCCCGCCATGGGATGCGCCTCCGCACCCGAGTTTTCGCATCTGCCCCAAAATGCATTAAACTTCCATTTGCGAATACGCCCCTAAAACATCCAGTGACACATTTAAAGCAAAAAAAGCGGGGTCAACCAACTATGTGTGTTAGTAAATGGGAGATCGAGTCCAGCAACTTAGGTCCCACCAAACAAAGGAGCAAAAAGCTGGGAATTGCCGCACTGGCTGAAGATCAGTCTGTTGTTTTGATCGAGTAGCTTGATTTTCACGGCGCGGCCGGGGGGCCACCTTTCCTTTCACGAGAACAGCCCGAAGGCCTGCGTCTGATTTCTGAGCTTCTGGCGGTAGTTGCCACCAGGATCCTGCATCTTCCCATAGTCGAAGCCGCCGCCGCAGCCGCCGCCGCCGCCGCAGCCGCCTCTCGTCGCACCAGCAAAACTCGTGGCGACCGGAGCAGGGGGGTTAGGGGTTTTCAAGGGAAGCCCTGGTAGAGGTGTTTTTGTTTCTCCTAGGTTTTTTCCGGTTTTTCCGCAGGGCTGGCAACATCCCCGGCATCACCAGCCTCTCTTGGCCCGGGGGTTGCCTAGTGGCTCTGATTGGGAGGCAGTTGGGAGTTGCTGGGGGCTGGTTCAAGTTAAGGTCTTTATTAACGTGGGTCTAGTGGTGGTTTGGGGTTTATTCAGGTCTGACATCCAGGCTGCTGCTTGGCGTAGGGTTGACTTTGGATGGACTTGGGCTTGGCTTGGAGCTGATTTGTGTTGGGTGTGCTGCTGGAAAAACGGTGCCTGTAGGGTTGCTTTCGGAGTGTTGTTGCGTGAGTTGTGGGCGAGTATTGGTGGTTTGGGGCAACTCTCCAAAACCAATCCTAAACGAGCCCACAACTCACGCAACGCCGGGGAGTGGTGATTGAAATCCCCGTAAAAGTAGTTGCCAAGCCCATGACTTGACGCTTGGATCCCCTTGGTAAAATCGGTCTTAACCAAGCTTTCCATTGCACCAGGGTGATGCTGGTGCCTTCTGAATTTGCACAAGGGCATAGCCGAACCTACACGTTCGGAGATGTTCAGTCCAATAAGGTTTAAACTTTATATCTGCAACGCACTATCTTCTTGCAGTTTGCTGGCCGGGCTGCCCTGGAGGGTGTACCACGATACATGGCGGCATGGCGGAAGTGGCAGCTAACAAAGCACACCTCAAGGACCTTGCAAACCGATCTCAGTGGTTGAACTTAACTAGTGTTCGACTGTGTTTGTGGCTGCACCACAGAAGCCATGATGGAATTCTAGTCAAACTGCTGCTGGAATCATTGGATTAATAAATACAACCGATTGCGAAGGCGCGTTATCGGGATCCAATACTACACAATACTAAACTCTGACGCGGGCCTCCATGACCACCCCAATACGACGCGTTCGGCTGAATCCTTTTCCTGCTCAACAACACAAATGGTTAAAGCTTTGCTTAATTTCCGTCTGAGTCCTCAATCCCACAGAGCGGCCACCTACAACTACCATCTCCCACAGACCACCTTCTTTTCCGGAACCCGTTTAGTCTGAGGTCTGACCTTCCGAGGGGGCGAGGGGGCGAGGGGGCGAGGGTTAGCACTAGAATCCCCTCAGTGGAAAACCAAAATGCGTAGAAGTCCAAAGGCCCAGCAAGAGTGGAGGTCTGGGCCTTCAAAATCTTCATTGAGCCAGGCAGTAACTCAGTAGAACCACCTCATGTTTGGCCCTGGGACTCGGTTTGCGAAGCTGAATTGCAAATGGAGTGTCCGCATAAGACGAACCGGTCCTGCAAAGCGCTGAACCTGAAAACAGGGAAAGCCATCCGTGGGCTCCATCCCTATTTTAGGGCCCCCTCTTAGGGGTACCAACATATTGCCCACAGATCTGCTCACCCTGGAGTTCTAGTTGCAGAAACAAATTCAAGCACAGGATGCAGCACGGCTTTCACTCTAATTAGATCACAGACCAGTCAACTAGGTGTCTTTGATTGATGCTACCCTGTCCGTGTCAACTTCTTGAAGGGACGCAAAACCGAAGCGACTCATTTGAGTTTGTGGTTGGCGATTCCGTCGTGTGCCCAAAAGCCTTGACTTTAACCGTTCTAAGTTCTACCAGGAGACCCCTTCTTGCGCTTCTTGTGCCTAACTGACATCGCCAACTCGATCGTTCTTGAGGTGGCGTTTGAACACTTCTGGCCATGGCGTCCTTCAGTAGCTAGGTCGGTGGCTCGTCGTTTTTTGGGGAACCCGTTTTAGGGTTGGCTTAAAGACAAACCAAAAAAGTCATCCATGAGTTGGGGGGTCCCCTTAAAGAAAGACACACTCATGCGACTGCTTCTGCTTGGTCCTTTTCGAATTCCACACACCTGTGGCATGTGTTTCTGTTGCAGCCTGTCGCAAGCATTCGCTTGATGGGGCCGAATTGATTCACCAGTTGAAGGAACCTTGCTCTTTTGAGCACCAACAATTTCTGTAGAGCAAATACTGCTAGAGCTAGACTTGCAAAACTGGTGGCCGCATTTAGAAAGTGATTTTACACCTAGCCGCCTCTGGTCCACGCTGTTGAGTTCGGGTGTTTAGTGTTTAAGGAAACAATAATATCGAATCATCCACAATGCATATTGAGATGCTGTGGGTCTTAATCTTAAGATACGTAAAAATGGCCAAGCCAAAACATGTAAAGAATGAAGAGGGCCCGGACTGACCCCCACCCTCCAGTTACCCCGAAATTTTGACGTGACTCAACTGGTGGGACCTTCAACAAGAATCCACCGTCTTGTTTTGTAAGCCACCCCGAAGCTTCAACTCCGGCGTCTTACTTTTTCTCGCGGCCATGGTGAACCCAACACCATGTAAAGAATTGGAAAGGCGGCCGCGCCCATTTATGGCTGGAATTGTCCCCTCTAATTGCCCGGGCTCTCAGTATGGCTCGGTTGAAGAAGGCGCCCCTTGGTGCTGTGGATTGGCGGGATTGGCCCTGGGATGCCCTGGGAATGCTATGGAACACTGGGCCAACCACAAAACCGGGCCAACGAAGCCACAGCCCAAAGTGATTCGGACCAAAGGGGGCAGTGGTTCTTCTGGTCTCCCTTGAACAAAAAGCCCCAAAGCCCTTCCGGTCTTCGACCCCCGCGATCCCGACCCCCCGATGTCCGGATCCGCCTCCCCAATCGCCCTTGCCCCCGCCCTTGTTGCCGGAAGCTCCAGAAACCTCGCAACATCCGGGGTTCTGAATCCGCAGCGGGTGGGTTGGTCTCAAAATCGGGGATCCCAGAAAATTGGCGGTTTCCCTTTGGTTTCCCTGCAAACCAAACCATTTTATTGGGGTGCCCTGCTCAATGGGGCCCGTGCGACTCGGAATGGTTGTGGGTTGGGAACATTCCCTTCTCATTCCTGAACTGATGATCGAAAGGACCTTACGGTTTTGGGCGCATCAGGGGCTTCGGCTTAATACCACTGCAAGGGTACACTCAAAAACAGGACAACGGTCCCCCAAAAGGGTGCAGGGTAGACGGAAAAATTAGGCACATCCAAATTGGACCAACATGGTTGGTATCCTTCTTCTTCCAAACACAGTGTACCCAATTTTAGCTGACATTTCAAAAATAAAGCCCAATGTCACAGACACATGGTGTGGGACAATGTCCAGTGTTGGGCTTTCCGGCACCTCTATCTGCTATGGTTTTGGCTTGGTCTGTTTCATTCATGCTTCTTGTTTGGATTTGACTGATGTCCAGGTTCTACGTGTTCGTTGGTTGCAATGATCTAGGACGGTGTCCACTACCCAAGCAACAATCTCCAGGGTCTCACGGGTCAGTTCCGGGATGGAAACCATCTTATCCGCTTCCATCGGCCAGGTGAAAGCTCCTAACACTTGTGGGTCATGGAAATGGTCAGGGAGCCTTACGGTGGGCAAAATTCCCTAATGGACACCCCGTATTCAATAAAAACCCTTGTTGATGCCCTTTTGCTGGGAATCCTTGACTTTTAAAGGTGACACCCACCCACCCACCCCCTTCATGGGACGGCATTATTATTAAGGGGTTGACCACGTGATCTGAGAAAACCTAAAGAACCTTCATGGTGAGCGCGATTTACATGGAGAGGGTGTGGTCCGCCACGGAAAGCTTAACCCGAAACCTTCGATGGCCATGGGTAAAAAAGGGCACCGTTTGGCCCTGGTATACCAGCTGGCATCCCCAGCAAACCCCCGGAACCCTTCTAGAACCGTAGCACACAGCCGCTCCAACCTCGGGAGCCTCTCTCCTATGGACCCACCAGCTGTCAGCTACGTGAATAAGCACAGATCTGGGTTTATGCCAGTGGAAACAGGGTGATCGAAGGTCAGACACCTGCGACCGTGAGTCGGCCAGTTGAGATGCGATACTAAAAGCAATGGGCCGTGTAGTCTTTTTCGCAACGTGGG
The DNA here is from genome assembly GCA_963377175.1 of Effrenium voratum. Classification (NCBI taxonomy): domain Eukaryota; class Dinophyceae; order Suessiales; family Symbiodiniaceae; genus Effrenium; species Effrenium voratum. The sequence goes on along the minus strand of CAUJNA010001746.1, from coordinate 383,498 downwards.
CGCGCTTGCGCGCCTCGAATCTCCTAGCGTCAGCTTCCATTAGAAGCGCAACAAACAAAAATACGTCCGAAAGCTGAGTATTCAGAACCCGAAAAGGACCCCTCTCCATGTTTCAGAAACATGGCTATATTTTGTTTTTGCTGGGGAACACCCTCCAAGATGGTTGGCGGACGTAATGACATAGAACACCACGTAGATAAGGTCCACCAAACGACCCCAATAAACCTTCAGACCCACAAAGGGAACCGTTGGTGACATGTGAATAGGAATCCTCATGCAGGTTGCCTAACCCGCCAGTTGCAGGATCCATGACCAACCTTCGCACCCCCGAGGAAGCAGGTCTTCTGAACATGGCATATGAGCGAGGCACTCATCCAACGAAACTGTCATGTTAGAGTCATGTTTTTTAGTCAGCTGGCACAAGCTTTGGCAATCCTAAATATTGCGGAGCAAGCACACTGTTGGCTTCACAGTTGAAACCAAGTGTAGAAGTGTTGCTCAACTTCGGGGGTGGCTTCTTTAACGGAAACAAGCCGCTAATGCCAACCTTGGGATCGCAATCGATGACAGGCAGCTGGCTTGGACATCGTTCTTTGAATCCACTTGGTTTTCATGAATCCTGTGTCAGCATATGCAAGTTTGTAAAAAGTGCGGACCCCTCTAGGTAGGTAATGTCCTCTTGGTTCCTTTAAACACATCCCAAAAAGGGGTCCCCTATTTTGAAACACACCCGTATGTCAAAATTATCAATAGACTAGCCTCCTGTTCATCCACATGGAACGGAAATCGATTCAAAGCCACAAGGGGAACCATGCGAAGCTCATGGCCTTGAAAGGCCCTTAACTTAGTAGGCACCCTCTAATCGTTACTCACTTCCTGAGTAGATTGCCCAACAAATGTCCGAACTGTCTATTTAGCACTAGAATGGTCCAGCCCCAAAAAGGTGACTGAAGTCCAAGAACTCGGGGAGTGAGGTTACTAGATACCATCAGTCTCTATGAGTCACTGGGCTGCATTGGCGCTTCTGGCTTTGAGTCTTCCAGCTGCAAAGCAGTTTTCTTGTTGCGGAACCGTTCTTTGGGTTCCATGTCAGTCTGGAGTGGAGCCCAGATTTTTTTAGCCGAATGTCCTTCAGGCCGGCAACCCGGTAGCCAAAAACCTGGCTATGAATTCCAACGAAGCCCTTGAAGGTGGTACATCAATTCCCACCGCAATCAAGTCCTAGCGGGTCTTATCCTTTGAGGAAACCCGTTTTTGGATGCCAAAGGGAAGCCCAGGGGAACGGGTCCCCTTGGGGGTCCAATTCGTCAACCCATTGGGGACTTCCAATTCGTCACGTTGCCCTCCTTTGGCCAAGAGGCGCTAGTGGCCTGGCCAAGGCGATTGGCCAAATGGGACTGTTAGGGTACCGGATTTCATGGGGGGAGCCCAAAAGAAAGACCACCATTTGGATGTTCCCTCATACAACACACCCGGAGACACACATTTAGGCTATCTTAAAATATGCTGGACCCTAAATGGTTTGCCTTCTCTTGGGTTCCCTGCAAACCAACTCCCAACAGGGCACTCTCAACAAAGGACATGCCCTATGGCGAAAGGGAGCAGTCTTGACGTGATCCGGAAATCGGCCAACGGACATATTGTTCTGTTTGTACGTTCGATTTCCAACCCGTAAGCCGTAAGGATGTTCACGTTGAAGTCGCCCAAGTGGGCTTAAGGGAAAGTCGGAATGTGGGGTTGTCGGCAACATTACTACACGTGAGCAACAGTCCTGCGGCCACTGATATCAGCTGTTTGCAGCCCACCAACAATGCAATGACAACACAGCAGGTGGTACTAACTCATATGACATATGCCGGATATCTACATCTTGCATTCCTTTCAGGGGCTGATGTGCTCCCATATCCGGGTTGGATCGCCACTTCGCCATGATGTCTGTTGATGCATATGGAACTCAGCCCCACAGTGATATGCGGAGCTGGAGCTCCATCACATGTTGCCGCCAACCACATGTCAGTGCATCAGTTATGTTGCGGCCACACATCAATGAGTCCAGCATGAATCTCTTGGTGGGGAAACACTCATTCCCAGATTCCCCCGTCCCAAAAAAACACGGGCGGAGGGTCAAAGCAAACCCTTCACCGCCAACGTGGCACGGAACATCTGGGGTGCAAGCGGCGGTGTTTGACGGCTTCATGTTGCCCTTCTTTTGGAAGTAACCAAAACCCGTTGGTGTAGCCAGGCCTATAGAATCCTTCATAACCATTTGGATATGAATCTTGATAAGGGACCCTTTGAGTCCACCGACCACTTTTGAGGGGTTCCCTACTAAAATTCATAGCCGTCTTAGCATAGCTAAAAGCAATGGGTGTCGCGCAATGCTCAAATGGCCCAACAAGGTAAGGGCTCCCCAACTCTGACATACCCTGGGTTGGTCTTCGACCCTCTGCAACAAGTTTACGGTTTGCTGGAGGTCATTGGAAGTGTCAGAAAGTACTCAGCTTGCAGGCAATGTTGAATTCTCCAAAGTAGGTGTTTGCTCTCGCTTGGGACGTTTGGGTCGATAAAGACCCCAAAAAAAAGGTCAGCCCCCTCAATCTCAGGGTTGGCCTCTTGAGCCGTTCTTGCCCCTTAAGACAATGTTTACCAAAGCAAGGAGGTCAAAGACGAGCCCTTCCAAATACCTGCGGGCTGCTGGCTCAGGGGGCCATAGGTCGCAACACAAATCCAAACAAATCCCTTTGAAAGGTCGCCACAACTTACTCACAAGTATTTGCAAGCAACGGCTGTGCTTCCATGGTGGAAAGCCCGAGCTGGTTAGGCAAAGTCTCTAGCACAACAACTCAGCGCAGTTGTAGTACTCACAGCTACTTCAGGAACAAGCCTGTGTTGATCAACCCTCTGTCTTTTGCCAATTCTGTAGCCACTAGCAAACTGAGCGCCAGGCAGTGAACTTGTTCTTGGTGGTGTTCCACTGAGCCTGAAGCAACAGCGGTGTCTTCCCTCATAGAAAGACTTCTGTTCGATTGATTCTAGCCAGTAGTCCAATCAACGTTGTACCTTGTGTGTATCCCATGTACCCTTATCTACCTGGGCTTATCTCAATGAATGGCTGGCCAATCCGATTTAATTTCACAATACTACGGAGGGGACCCCTTCCACGGAAAGAAAGGATTAAAACCCAAAGCAAAAAAACACATAATTGAGCTGCCGGGTCATTTGCCAGGGGCTGCCAGGGGTCACCGCTAGAAAACAAGTTCAAGCCACTGCTCAAACATGTTACCCTTTCAAGGACCAACTGGTGGATTTTGTCAGTCAGCATGTTGTCGCGTCGCCCACGACGTCCGGAAGGTGGGGGGGCCTTGGGAAAATGGAACTCATCCCACGTCTCACCATGGGAACAAAGGCAATCGTCGGAGCTCAGGGCAAATCATTGCAGGAAATGCTGGATCAGTCAGCTTCCCCCCGTTTGGTGGTTTCGGGCGTGGTGGTTCGGGGGTTTACACTTTATAAGAACCAGGGATTCAAATCCCCAAACCACCAATCCCGACCACCAATTGAGCCAATAATTGAGGGAACCTAAAGTTGACCTAAAGTAAAACATTACGGGAAATACAGGATCACGTCAACGACCTACGTTTCTTTTGATCCACAAAGTTTGATCGCTCGCAACATAGGCAGGAATCTATCGCAGGTCCCGCCTCCCATGATCCAAAGCCAGGCGAATGGGGAAGTGTTGGCCGGCCCGCAATAAAGTCTCTTGTCACCAATGGCTCTTCCAGTATATCACTAGACTCAAAGAGAGTTTAGAATAACGGTACTTTTTTTCTGTAGTCTATTTTGGTAGGGGCCCCCAAAAAAGGGTAAAGGGGCACTACTGGGGGACCAAAATGAGCAATGGTCAAATGAATGTGTCCGCAGAGGGACACGGGAACATTAGAGCTGGTCCCCTGTTGGATGCATTTCTCCCATTCCTTGTCCCTGAATGAACCTGGACACTGGTAAGTTTGACTGAACCTCACACAAACGCTGTCTGAAACCTGTCTCAACAATCTCTACCAACCCCAAAATTTCACGGGAGCTTTTGGACCGCAGATATGACTTCTTGAAACACAGCAACTATTTGGAGTCTGTTTCCCAGGATATTGCCCTCGTTTTAGTAACCCTTAGTTGGTTTGGGAAGTTGAACCTGGGCAAATGGGAAACCAACCTGGCACACCTCCAAACCGGGCCCCAAACCACAAATTCGACCCCAAAGTATGGGTGTGTTTCTCCAAGGGGTTCGGACCCAAGTGGTTTCCTTTCGGTCTCCCCGAAAGGAACCACCTCAAAAAGTCAGCTTCCCGTAGCCCGGCGGCTTGGAGGGTTTCCGGTGGTTTCCCATGTCACCTCTGGTGGGTCCCGAAATTCGGAAACCACCTGTGCAAGCCACCAACTAATGGCCACTTGAAAGACCAGTTTTCGCGGATTTCGACATGTCATGTTGAAAGGGTCTCGCGCTCTCGGTCAAATCGCGCTGACACCTTGTCAGTGTTCGCCAAAAAAAGAGAGAAGCACAAATGCATGTGTGTCTCTTTTTGAGGGTACCCTCTTTTTTTGTTGCGATAAAGGGAAACCACACAATCGGACAGTTGCCATCAGTTTTGGCGGGGGGGTTCCCTGAAAACAAGACACAGCCACATCCATCAGGCCCTGCGCTTCCCATGAAATTCGTATAAGGGGCAGTGTAGCTCACCTGGGTGTTGGGCACCAAAGCCTGGCCATCAGTCAGCGCTGTCCTGACGCCGCTGAAACGAAGACGGGTGGTTTTGGAGGGTGTCCGCTTTGGGGCTGGTTTAAAAGGAAACCACTGGAAAGCCGTAGCCTGTTTGGGTGGTACCCCGATTTTGAGACACACTCATACGGGAGTCTCGTTGTTGTTTTTTTGAATCGGACCCCCCCCCCCCCCACCCACCCAAATGGGATCCGGTTTTCCATTTGGTTTCCATTGGAAACCGGCAAAACCGGGCAACTCCAAAACAAGACGAGACACCCATGTATGCTGGGCCAGACTTCACTTGCTGGTTGCCAAGCAATAAGTTGAAATGGCAAGCTACGCCTGGCGATATACAAGCCAATCAAACGTTTTGTCAGCCAACATTGTCTGAACCTCAAAAAGGAGAAAGTCCAGAAACCCGGGAAGTGAGTCTATAGATGCATGCTTTGGCCCAAACGTGGGGACAAAAGACTACAGTCCGTCTGATTCGGTTTCATATTTAGTCTACTCTGACATATTATGAAATCAGTTGGGAGGAGACCCCGGCAACATTGTGTTCCTCTTAAATGAACAAGGTTTAACCCGCCAAATGTGTTTCTCTTTGACTACCCAGAGGCTCCTGGAGCTTTCAATGGAACCATTGGACACCCCGGAGGCGGTTGGGGTCTCAAAATCTGGGTATTTGAGGGCCCCAAATAAATCGGGGAGCCTCTGGGTAGCGCAAGTTGGGGCTCCATGGAAAACGGTTCAAACATGGCCTCCGCTTCCATCGGTTCCTGTTACGCAGCAGTCGGTTCCCTGGGTCCTGTGGACGTAGCAGTCGTCCCCGCCACCATCTGGGGTCAAAAATCCGAAGCCCTTCTCCTCGAACCAGACCTGCCGGACAAATGCCTACCCCGTAAGAATAAGACCGAAATCAGGGGAATGTATTCGTGTAAATAAGCTCCAAATGAGACTTAACTGTCATATGTCTTCTTGCGGGTTTGGTCTGAGGGTCAGGGAGAGCTAGCACTTTTGAAGGATGACTTCGGACTCCGGACACGAGCCCAAGAAGGAAAGGAACATGTGCCCAATTATCCACCCCCGTTAACATAATGGCAAGAACCCAATTTGGCTGCACGCTAGGTAAACAATTCAGTTTCCTTCAAATTGGTGGAGCATTGGTGGAGCATTTTTGTGGTTTGGGGATTTGAACCCTAGTTCTTGTTGTGGGGTAAATGGGAAACCACTGCCTAACCAAACCAAACCACCGGGCCCCAAACCAATTGAGGGGTACAGTACATGAATGGTTGTCGTCGAACCGCCTCCTAGGGTGAACCCAAAAGCAGCTTTCTATGTTGCTTTGTTTGGTTAAATGTTAGTCTACAGGGGGTTAGACGGAACATGAAGGAAAGTGTCGCAATGACTTCCCCCTAGTTGTTTGGAGCCCAGTGGTTTGGAGGTTAGGCCAAACCAATTCAAACCAGACCTGAATGACTGACGTCCCCGTCGCATGTAAGTCTGATGCAAGGGGAAATGCAGGGGCGATGCAGGGGAAATGAAGGGACATTAATGGCAAACGAGAGCGAAACGAAGGGGAGATGAAGGAAAAATGAATGGGACATGAGAGGGAAATGAAAGGGACATGAAGGGGACATGAAGAGGACATGAAAGGGACATGAATGTGGCATGAAGAGAATGATTGCAAAACGCAGATAATTTAAGGGGGAAATGAGAGGAAATGAACCTGGATATTCATTCTCCATGAATTCCTGGTAGTTCTCCTCTTTAACTTGCTTCTCCTCAATCTCGATGCGGTTTTCGTCCAGTCGCCTAAAACCTAAAACTACCAAAACTCTGTTTTCCCCGCGCAGAAGTACCCACAAAACGCCCGCAAAAAGCTGCAAACGCCCGCAAACCGGAATATGTTTCTTTCTTTCTTTCTTTTTGAGGGCCAGAAATCAAACGCCCAACACGCCCAAAACTGCCAGAATACCACACCGCCTAGAAAAAGGCCGGAGAATGAATCTCCAGGAAAGGGACATGAAATGCCCAAGAAGGGAAATGAAGGTGACATGAAGGGGACATGAAGGGACATAAATGGAACAAGAGGGGATATGAAGGGGAAGTTAATGGGACGGCGGACTGAGCCTCAGCGAGGGGAAGCCCAAGGTTCTAGTTGTCCTTTTTGTTTCTTGTTGAAACCACCCCAAAAGGGTACCCTGAACAAAACCACAGGCTCAGTTGGCATCCGCCAATATCCGCAACAGCCACTGAACCCTCGAAAGCTGCCCCAAAACACTTCCACACCTTTCAGCTCGGAAAACTTGCTGGTGCGTAGGGAATGACCGAGTCCGGGGTTTGGGAATGAACCTGAACGCGGCTTCCCAAAAAAACACAAATCGGGGACAGTCTTTCTCGGGGTCTGGTTTGGATTGGTGGTTTGGTGGTTAATACAAGAACCAGGGGTTCAAATCCAATCCAAACCACCAACTCACCGCCACCAATAGATGTTGACCCCATCAACCTGTTTATTCATGGGGAGTTGTCCCTAAGTGGGGACTCATCACTTGAGGGGAACGCTCCCATATGAAGACATCTGGGCCCCCATTTCCGGGTCCGCCTGCCTATCGAACCAAGGAACAAACTTCGTGGGAGACCGCCCGCCGTCCGGCCTTCACCGTGCCGGTTTGTTGGACGGGCTGCCCGGCGAGGCCTCGGTGCTCAAGCAACGTCCATTCGTCCCAGGATCCAGGATCGACCGCCCCAACCTTTCCATGCCTTCGCGCTAAGCTTTCTGGGGGAAAACGACCATGGCTCAAGTTGGAAGCCATGGAAGCTGGGCTTGAACGATACATTCGCGCCACGTCACACGTTTTTTGTTGTTGTTTTATTTGTATTTTTTAAGCCGCTGATTTAGCGACTCCGAATCCATGTACGTCCTTGAGGAAGATTCGGAACTCAAGGAACTGTCACCTCTTCCCCAAGTATGTTACCCGTCCCCCTCCCCCCCACCGGATTTCCCTGCGACAAAGCGTGGACTCATTACCTTGCTTTCAAAGGGAAACCACTCACAACGGGAGGAACACTGCAGGAGGCCTGGGAGCTTTGAAACCTGGGCTGTCCGTTTTCGGATCCCCTGCTGAGTGACCTACTTTTACTGGGGTACATGGAAACCCCCACTAAACCCTGCTAGTAGCAAGCTAGAAAGCTAAGGGGATGCCTGGGAGCCACCAAAAAACTACGTGCCAACTTCGAGTCATGGTACCCTTAGGAAGCCTATTGTCACAATCCTATGAAAAGGTTGACCATATTTGAGCCACCGCAGCTAAGGTGTCGTTTGACCACGCATACAAAGAGCAGCGAAGGAAAGGAATCCGAACAACCTGGGTATACTAGGAAAAAACCTGTGCTTTGGCAGCTCCGCTCTAAAGATGAACCACATCACACAAAGGATCAAGAGAAGGGCTTCACAACAAATCTGCCCCGAATGCAGCTTCAGGCACCGCTGCCGCCTCCACCACCACCTCCATATCCCTGTCAGAAGGCAGCATGCAACTTGGCAGGTAACAAAACCTCTACCGAAATCAGTTTAGAACTTCTGCTTGCCATTGCTTGCGGCATGTTCCATACCTTTGCAATCATTCATAGGGCTGCTTCTCTGACTAGCAAGGTCCGAGGCACCGATCTGGGGAATGTGCATGGAAGGCATGCACCGCGTGGGCGTGAATTCTTTTTGCAACTAGGGACCTGCTGTGACTATGAATTGACATGGGGATTGGTGTCCGCCTACCATCTTTCAGGGACCGCCAGATTCAGGGAGATGCACACTGGAGAAAAACAAAAAACATGCCGTTCTTGTCCTCGCCTTTTGCAACATGAAGACGCCCTTCGTCAAACACTCTCAACTTCGCCAAATTTTTCGCCGAGCTTGACAAGATCAAGCAAAACAATCGTCAGGTACTCCCCCCATTTCCTGTGTACACTGGCAAGGCTGGTGGCTAAGCCGCTGCAACTATTTGAGGGCCCGCATAATGTAGAGGGTGGGGGACTTCAAAACTCAATCCAGTGCTCATGCAATGTACGCCAAACAATTCCCTCAACTCTGCCCCCAAGAAAAAAACAAAACAAAAAAACAGAAGCTTGGACGAACTTCTGACTGCATGCTCCCCAGTTCTGCAGGGTGCGTCTTGCCTCCGAAAAAACACGGGACAATTCGCGAGTGTCCGTTGCTCGGGTGGGGTCAAGAATAGCTTCCCGAAATGGAACCCCTGGTAAATGGAAACCCTGAAAAGTGATGCGGAACGGGGCATCCCCCCGAGAAAAATGAACGCCCAATGCTCCTAGAGAGCCACCTGTCAAAACATATATGGTTTGCCTCAACATGGACAACACCCCTAAAAAAGGTGGCTAATATTCCTTTTGGATTAAAAGCAACCACCAAAAGGGTACCTGAAGAAACACACCCATATACCCATATGGGTGTGGCTCAAAATTAAACAGGGGGGGTTACGCGGGTTTTAGTCTTTGGTTCCATTTACCAGGGTTCCATTTTGATACCGGTTTTTTGAGCCACAGCCATATGGGTCTTTTCTTCAGGGTACCCATGGTTGGCGGTTTCAAAGGAAACCACAAGGAAAATAGCGGTCCCCGAAAGCACGACACCCCCATACCGGCCCATACCCTGTTGTTGACTGTTTTGTAGAATCCCGGCTCCCGAGCCCGAACAAAAACACCGCTCTCTATTCCAAACACGCGTTTGTTCGGGTATATTCCACATATGCCGAAAAAAATGAAGTCTTCATATGGTAGCTCCTTCTTCAGTCAGGGGTTGACATCATAGCCAGCAGGTATTTGGAGGCAGACCATTCAAGACCAAAGCTTCCGTTTCCGATGGGCTCCCTTTCAAAGCAACCGGCAAACACTCCAGCCCTGCCTTGCCGTCGCCTTTGAAGCCACCCTGGCCAGAAAACAAAACATCCGCTCTGACTCAACTGGAGTTCTCTCAACCATCAGCTTTCAAATACGCCATCCGTGGATGTAGTTTAAACACTCGAGTGAAAACCATTGGCTTAATTTCCTGCCAAGACCCAGCGCTTCTTTACCTGAAAAAGAAGGTGTCCTTGCAAGGGAAGTTACCCCGATGTTTCCTGGTTTGAATGCTTTAGGCACCCCGGAAAGAAATTAATGGTGGGTGACGTGGGTATCAACTTTCATCGGGGATTCTCAGGTGGACATCATTTAGCTGGGGATTCATGGCGTCCAGCCAGTTGGAGGTTCCAACCGAAAAAAAATGCCACTTGCTACCCAGTGGACTTCTGGGAATTCAGCGAGGGTCCCCTTGGACGCGACCAAGGCGTCCGGCCTTGCTGTCGCCCTTGAAGCCACCCTGATCGAAACGAAAATAAAACAGGGCACTCCAGCTGAGTGACAAGCAAAACCCGGTATTAAAATGGTCGACCCAGAACCATGTAAAGAATGAAGAAGGCGGCCGTAGCTATTTATGGTTGGGATTGTCCCTTGCTAACCTTCATGTACCCGGGTTTTGATTGTGGCTCAGCTGAGGCTTGAAGTAGGACACATTGAGAGGGGTAACCTCCCCATTTGCCAGGATCCTGAATCACCCGAATCTTTGTGGCAACTGCTCTACCAAGCTTCGCTATGATGTCGACCAAGGATTTGTCAAGCTAGTGGGTGAATAGAGGGCGCAAGAAAAAACAAACAGAGAAAGAGAAAGAGAGAACGCGAGAAAGACAGAAACAATAAAAGGACAAGAAGAAAACGCAGAAACAAGGAAAGAAAGAAACCACACACAGAAAAAAAGACACGCAAACAAAAAGACGGGACATAAACAGGAACATCCATATAGACGCCAAACCAAGGAACAGAAAAATGCAACACAAAACGTGTTGAAACGACAACGACAACGACAACGACAACGACAACGACAACGACAACGACAACGACAACGACAACAACAACAACAACAACAACAACAACAACAACAACAACAACAACAACAACAACAACACAAACAACAAACAACAGACAACTGCAACAACAGCAACAAGCACAACAACAACAACAACAGCAACAACAACAAACAAACAACAACAACAACAACAACAACAAACAAACAAAACAAACACAAACACAAACACAAACACAAACACAAAAAACAACAACAACAACAACAACAACAACAACAACAACAACACCAACACCAACACCAACAACAACAACAAACAAACAACAACAACAACAACAACAACAACAACAACAACAACAACAACAACAACAACAACAACAACAACAACAACCTCGACAACAACAACAACAACAACAACAACAACAACAAGCAACAAGCAACAAGCAACAAACAACAAACAACAAACAACACACAACAACAGCAACACAACACAACACACAACAAACCACAAACAACAAACAACAATCAACAATCAACAATCAACAATCAACGATCAACGATGAACAAACACCAATCAACAATCAACAAACAACAAACAACATACACAATACACCAAACAACACACACCAAACAGCAAACAACAAAAAAAAACAACCAACAACCAACAACAAACAACAAACAACGAACAGCAACGAACAGCAACAACAACAACAACAACATCAACAACAACAACAGCGACCACAACAACAACAACCACGACAACAAGAACAACAATAACAACGACAACAACAATAACAACGACAACAACAACAACAACAACAACGACAACAACAACAACAACAACAACAACGACAACAACAGCAACAACAAGAACAACCACAACACAAACAACCACAACAACAACAACAAGAACAAGAACAAGAACAACAACAATAACACTAACAATAACAAGAACAAGAACAATAACAATAACAAGAACAAACAACAAACAACAAACAACCAACAACCAACAACCAACAACCAACAACCAACAACCAACAACAACAACAACAACAACAACAACAACAACAACAACAACAA
>CAUJNA010001746.1:321754-366754 GCA_963377175.1 Effrenium voratum | reverse complement strand
TCCGCAAAAAAAAGACACGCCCAGTTGCGTCGTAAACCAAACCAAGCGGAATTTCAATTGTCTAGAACCATGTAAGGATTAAGATCGCGAAAGAAACCCATTTATAGTTGGGATTGTCCCTTGCTAACCTTCATCTGCCTGGGCTTTGATTGTGGCTCATTCGGTGTGTCTTCAGGCACCAACTCATGTGTTTTTGTTTAAAGGAAACCAGCAGGAAACCCTTGCCATTTTCTTTGTGGGGGGAGGGTTCCCTAACAAAGGATGCGTTCTCCCCTGTCCACGCTGGCTGTTGCCATGGAACTTACTGGCCCTTGGGGAAGGTTTTGTCTTCCAGCCCTCAGTGAGGTTCCATGGCAACGTGGACGGGAGGGTAAGTCCTCTGGAAGAAACATACAGCGATACATTGCCTTTAAAACCAGAGGGAAATAAGAACTATTCTAAAGCAAATGGAACTTGAGCAGGGGGGGTGTCCAATTTTCAGCTGGGAAGTGGATGGCAAAATTCCGTCAGTTTGCTTTACTCATCCGCTGTACTTACCCCCAAGAAAGGGAATTTTGCCATCTACGTTGTTTCTGTTCTCCAGCTAGCCCAGCTTCGTCCTTCTTTTGTTTGAGGGAATCCGCGTCTCACTATTAAGCAAAGCAACCCATTCATCCGATGTCATTCCCATCCTATAATGAGTTGTTGCTCTTTCTACATGCTGGATGTTCAATCTACTCAGCAGGAACCAAACACCGTGGTGAAGCTACATTGGTGGATGTTCGGCCTAAGTAGTAACCAAAACCATGTTGAGGAAACCAAGACCTTCATGTTTGACCATCGCTACGGATACTGAAGAGTCAAGTTCCGAACTTCACGAACGCCAACTCATTTGGAATATGTCAGACAGGGAAGGTGACTGGGGTGTAAAGTCTATTAAGAGACCGTGTGGTGGACATCCTTTGCATGATCTATGTCCGCCACCATGTTAAAGGTGTTCTTCGACAAAATGCGTAGCAACCCAATATTGCAAGTAGGGGACAACATGGGAACAGCATGGGAACCCTGAACTTTACCGCAATTTCTCAGGTTCTGTGCTTGGATTGGATGTGGTCGGCTTGCTTGCAAGTCTTGGGGATCCACCCTATCTCTAGGGGCAAGGACCTCAATTGGAGAATATGGCCATGCTGAATCCATTAAAGCGAGCTTTGAGGGACTCTCAAACTTTCTGTTGCGGGTGGTTTCCCTTTAAACAACCATCGAGGGTAGTTTTTGAGGATGTCACTCAATATACACAGCCATAGTTCAGGGTATTCCCTTCGCGCAAAAAGTCTCCAACTGAGCTGAAAGATATCCGAAGCATCGAAAGGGTTCCAAAAGAAATCCGTTGAAGCCAAGACCCGAAAAGCAAGATTCCAAACAAGGATATGTTGAATCGCACAACAAACAAAGAGTCAAATAACGCACCCATGACCCCTAAGTGTTTTTGGCCAGATCCTGAGTTCATGGTACACATGACACCCGAACACCACCCATTTGTAGGGGATTAAATTCCCAAACAATTGCTTTACAAGCCTGGATGTCCATTTGCCCAAGTCTCAGGAAAAAATAAAAAACTATTTCCAGTAGTGAAATCGATCCCCCTTCAAAACCAACAGGGGAAAATACACAATATTCATTTCAGCAGATGGGGGTGGAGTCGGTTCAGCCGGCCTTTCTGAGCGTTCCAGGTGACCTCATACTGCACGGGACTGCCGTTCACCAGCACCCCCCCATCGGTGAGGGAGCTTCTGTGCACGAAGATGTCATCGCCCCCGCTATCCCTCAGTAGCAGGGCTGTGGGAAATGGAAACCACGTGATACAACCGAAAGGGCTTCCCAAACATTAACCCCCCATGTAAAAGGGGAGATTTTCTTGTATCACAGAAGTGGGGATAAACCCCTTGATCCCACAACCCTGCTCAGTAGCTTTTGGCTCGTTTTGCTTCGTCTGCGCCTTTCTGCTTCTTTTGTCTTGCCGGCTGTGGTTCCTTCGTGTCATAGTCATTGGGCAGCTGAGTAGACTTGGTGACCCTAAATGGGGTGCCAAGAAAAGGTTTCTAGGGTGCGCACATGATCGTCCTTTGACGCAAGCGATCGGAACCCCATTTTTACAACACATCCAACTTGTCCCCAAGAGGCTGCCCTCAAAAGACCCCCCCGCCCCCTCTTTTGTAGGGTACCTACCGTGGAAAACCCGCTTTTTTCTCAACAGACACCCCAGAAAGACCACTCAAAAGGAGGTACTTACCGTGGGAACCCCCTTCCCTTTTTGTTCCACAAATGCCCCAGAAAGGAGGGCATTTGGAGGGGAAGACGTACCCAAATTTCTCGAGAAGCGTCGGGACAATGAAGCCGAAGCCCTTCTCATCGTTCCAGGACTTCACCACTCCGCTCTGCATGTTGGAATTCCTCGTTCCGATGGCGTGACACGCTGTCTGGGGCGCCCGTTAAGGCAACAGGGCTCAAAAACATGCACAAAATGGTGCCTTGGTAACTAACAAGACCTGAATCAAATAGAATGGGGTTGTGGGGCACTCCAAAACTCCTAATTATCGGTCCTGATTGGAGGAGTAGACTGTCAGGACTTTCACTCTGTACTAAAATGGCACCTGGAAGATGAATTTCCTTTGAAGGGCCTGCCAGTTGTTCTGGTGGAGGGAGGGTAGCTCCTTACGTTGCCCTTGTTCAGGTTGGCTCAAGCCAAACCACAGGAAACCCCTCATTGCCCCCCTCCATGGATTTTGCCATGTCCATGTGGGTTGAAAAAACAACCCCGTGGACAACCCTGCTATCCTTGTGCCTTATATCCTTATGCCCTAGTATCGGTCAGTATCGTTTTTTCCTCAGCATCGGTTTGCAGTCTTTTGGCAGCTCTAGCTCGAAAGTCGCGACTTTTCCGTACGATTTTGGTATACGAAGTACACTCTGCCAGCTCCGGCTCGAAAGCAGCAACTTTTGAGTGTGGTGCACGAAGTACATTTTGGCAGCTCCAGCTGGAAAGTCGCAACTGTTCAGTAGTCTACGCAGTACACTTTGGCAGCTCCGGCGCGAAAGTCGGCTTTTCAGTGCAAGTAAGTGTAGTAAAGTGTAGTATACAAAGTACATTTTGGCAGCTGAAGGGAAGGCTGCAGGGCAGCGGGTTGGATTCGGCATGGCGGCTAATGAGTTGGGTATCGGTTGGGTATCGGTTTGGGTATCGGTTTGGGCCCTGCAAATTTATGATCCCGCAATCTTGGCTTGCGACAACAACTTGGACCTGATGTGTGTCTTCATGGCTTCTGGGGGAATCGTTTGTTTTTCCTCAGTATCGGTTTACCATGGTTTTGGCCTGCAAAACAAGTTCAGAGACGGCCCCTTACATAAAGAAAAGGCGCGGGGTTGTTTTTTCAGCCCATGTGGAAAGTAGCCGTTCTGTGAGTCGCCAACATGGGCCATTAAGTGAAAAATCATCGCAGAGGTGGTATCACAGAAAATAATGCCCCAAGCCCCAGTTTCCACAACATGAATGGCAGCACTTTGAATTCGAGGTCGACGACGAAGTCGGATGGTACCAAGACCATCAGTTTCCAAACAAACATGTGAAAACAAAATACGGCTTATGGGGTCTCAGAGTATTTGGGCGCAGATGACTCGCAGTGTCAACGCAGCTGGGTGGCACTTGGTCCGCGATGGCCCTGGATTGTCACCAATGGTCTCAATTAGCAGTTACTGCTCCCATAAGCGGATTGACAGGTCTCATACTAAGCACAGTCAGACATCTGGCCAAAACTGCAAAAGAGGAATCTCAACAAAATAATGTGGGTGGGCCAAGACAAGGTCTTGCAAGCACGCCGATTCGCAGCTAAGATTCATGCCGCCGTCCATGCCCATGCCCATTCCGCCACCCATGCCACCGCCCATGCCACCTCCCATGCCACCCATACCGCCACCCATGCCGCCACCCATTCCACCCATTCCACCCATTCCTCCGCCCATGCCGCCCATGCCACCGCCCATGCCACCTCCCATACCGCCCATACCGCCGCCCATGCCACCCATGCCACCTCCCATGCCTCCCATGCCGCCGCCCATGCCGCCGCCGCTCATGCCACCATCCATGCCGCCGCCCATGCCGCCCCCCATGGACTGTTGCATAGGCTGACCCATGCCCATTTGCCCTCCCATGCCCATCTGAGGCTGACCTGGCACATTGGGGGCAAGCACCGAAAGAGACTCAACTCCGTGTGCGAAAGGAGGCCTCATCCGCGGACGGTAGCTAGAAGGACTTCCAGACGGAGAACCAAGTGTTCACCAAAGAAAATAAATGTCACAGGGTCAAAACCCCGTACCCCCAAGTGAACATCCCAATCCCCACTAAAAACAACTAAATTGGGTGGGGCACCTACCCCAAAATGGTACCATTGGTGCTGACCCACGGCCATGTCAGTCATTTGGACACAGTTCAAACACATCCCTGGCGCTGGCTCCGAGGTCAGCCTTTGCAGACAAGGTCCAGACAAGGTCGGAACCCGAGTAGCCAAAGAAGTGAGAGGGAATCTCGAATAACAACCCTTGTTGCTTCCATGGTTGTGGTTCTTCCTTCCATTTTGTCTCAGCTACCGAACCCTTTCAAAGCTTTATCTTTCCAGACAAGTGGCCATGGGTCAAAAGCCCGTACCCCCAAGTGAACATCCCAATCCCCACTAAAATAGACTAAAATGGGTGGTGTACCTACCCCAAAATGGTACCATTGGTGCTGACCCACGACCATGTCAGTCATTTGGACACAGTTCAAACACATCCCTGGCGCTGGCTCCGAGGTCAGCCTTTGCAGACAAGGTCCAGACAAGGTCGGAACCCGAGTATCTTAGGATGGCATCGCGGAAATGGCCGAAACCCATGGCTTGCCTGGATATGCATCTCGTTTATCTGTTGGGCGATCAGCCAAAGAAGTGAGAGGGAATCTCGAATAACAACCCTTGTTGCTTCCATGGTTGTGGTTCTTCCTTCCATTTTGTCTCAGCTACCGAACCCTTTCAAAGCTTTATCTTTCCAGACAAGTGGCCATGGGTCAAAAGCCCGTACCCCCAGTGAACATCCCAATCCCCACTAAAATAGACTAAAATGGGTGGTGTACCTACCCCAAAATGGTACCATTGGTTTTGGCCCACAGCCAAGTCAAAAAACCCACGGGCGATTCCCTCCAAACTGCCAGGTCCACCGCCCATTCCGCCCATACCTCAAGCGATTTGACAGCCTTTGGAGTTCGAGGGCCCATTTTCTGAACAAAAAAAGACATGGCACTCGAAAGGGAGAAAACGAAAGAATGCCTACTCTCCTACAGATTAAGTGAAGCCCAAACCACAATGTGTAGAGGACACTCCTTTTGGGGGGAACCCATTTTGGGTTCCATGCCAATTTGCAGGGGAATAGATCCCAACATTTGGTGTTCTTAAGGTTGAGAACCTGGCTTTTCTTTCTTTGGGGGGCGGGGGGCGAATGCATCTCCTAAACTCGGCTGTGAATTCCCATTCGGGACCCTCTGGTGGACACCATTTAGACGGGTATTTGGGTGTGTCGTGCTTTGGGAGGGAACTCTTTTTTGGGTGGGCGTAAAGGGAAGCCAAAAGGAACCTCCCGAATTTTGAGACACACAAACCTATGTCCACCAACCATTTTGGGGAGGGTTCAGTTACATGAAAGTCATAGCTTGTGTCTTTTTCCGGAGACTTTGGGTGAGCCTGTGTCTGCTCAACAGCAGACTGATCATTTCACCAGTGACCAGTTGCTCATAGCCGGGCTGCCAATCAAGGCTCTATGTTGGTACCTTGATTTCATTTGTGCATCGACACAACATATTGCTCTTGCAACTTGATGTTTGTAAATAACAAGATAAACACCGTTCACACACAAACACTTAGAATTGCCAGAGAACTTGCCTCTTGCCAACGATAGTTCCCTGAGTCCTTTCGCCGCCAAGGGTTCCGTCCTGAAAGAAGTGAGAAACAGCTGGCCTTTCTTATCAAAGACCTCCCAACCCTGGTACGTGAGCGAACAACAGTTTGTTCATGCAGAGCCCAGTGAAAATGAATGAGCATTCGAAGTTAAGCAATAAACGGTCTTTCACGCTCATGAAGGCAAGCAAATACGCAACTGTAGGCGTCTTACCCTCTCTCAAAAGATCGGAGAGAACAGGGAGGCCAACAAGCGCACCCGGCGCCTACAACCAATTGTCCCAAGCCGTAGAAAGCTGAGGCTGCAAGGGAAAAGGGGGCGGATGGTGATGACTAGCTTGCGACGTTGCGAGTTGTTGATAGAGAAAGAGAGAGAACAACCATGGGACTGCAGCGAACAAAATCATTAGCATGTTCATGGGAGGATGCTACATTCATTGACTGGCGGATGGAGGCTGGAGTTGAAGCGCCATATGTGACTTGGAACGCCAGATCTTCATGGGGGCAGATTGAAGACGAGCTTGGAATTGCTTGGAGCAAGAGAGCTGGTATGGAACCTGAAGCAATTGCCCTTTTCGGAAGGTTTACCTCATAGATTTGAAGCAGAAACTGGTCAAAAGGTCATCCCATACTGATCTTTCCTTATTTCTCAGAAGAAACAAGCTGCTTGAACCAACTTGCCTTTTTTACCAAACATCTGTGCACCTTTGGCTTCGCAGACAACTTCAAGCAAAGCCATGTGTTCTTTGTCCTTGGCCACTCGTCACTTGTCACCTATCACCCCCGAACCACGGCCGGTTCTAAACAAAACGTGGAAAGTGCCAGGACCCGGGCGACTATGCAATACATATCGATATATATATATATATACGCATAATCTAATACAAGCATATCTATATATATATATATAGATATGTATATATATATATATATGCATACATGCATACATGTGTGCGATGGCACGGTAGTACGGCTATATTATATAAGCCATCCCCCCATCCCCAACACCTAGTTGCACATGAGTTTTTGTATGGATTATTGCATAGCGTTCCAGACTGGAAAAAGCAAGCTGTGGGGAGATTATCTACTAAGCATGGGTCCACAGCAAAACAAAACGAATCAACACCAAGTAAAGCAACCACTAACCCAGCTGTTACATACTTAGGTTGAACCATCCTTTCAGGAGTCCCATTTTTGGGGGGGAACCATGCATACACTTGAGGTTTGGGCGCCGGAATCTCCGAATTCGGGTGAAGTGGAAACGGGTTCGGGATTCTCATGATACAAATATCAGGAGGCCAAATGTCAAGGGGGCTAAATGTGAAGAGGCCAAATGTCAAGGGTCTATCTTTTATGAGGGTACCATTTGCTTGTGGTTTTAAAGGGAAACCGGCAGGAAAATAATGAGTTTGGTTGGCCAGGAACTCAGGGAGTGACAAGCACAGTTCTCTTGGAATCGTGATTCCGTCCTGCTTTCAAGCGCCCACAGCTCGATTCCAATTTTCGTAACCGCGAAATAGATCCTAAAGCCAAAACTAAACGTGATTACACGCAGACTCTGACATCCACTACTTGCCAATCATGAAAAGCATTGCCGTGAACTCCAGCTTCGATGTAAAAAGACTACCTCCACATAAAAATGGGAGGCAAATATATGTGCTGAACAATGTTCCGGATTAGTTTGCAGCAATGTCGAGGTCTGATTAAGCAGGGAGCTCCCGTGAGAACGAGGAAGGCATCCGCTTCAATTTCGCAGGAAGCCCCCGGATTGGGAAAGGCTGGTCATTGATCAGGAGTTAGTATTGAACATTCCGAAGCAAAGAACAATATTCAAGTGTGCATCTGGGCAAGTCATGAAACTTCACCAACCGAAAATAGGGACGTCCTTTTCCTTTCGGTCAACCTCGTCCGTTTTTTTTTTAGAGTTGGGGGGAGGGGGTAAGGGCAACGCCCCCCCCAAAAAAAAATACCGCAATCAGAACCTTTTTCCGTGACATCGCAACCCCCCGAAACGTGACGCCGAGACAAGATTTGCCTCCACTGATCTGCAGGGGTCCGAAGTCATTACCGAGTGTCTTGAAAAGTACAAAACAACCAATCCCCGGAATTGTATTTAACATACATTGGTGTGTCTTTGAGGCACCATCTTTTCAATTTTTTAAAGGGAAACCAAAAGGACAATTCACAATCTAGTGACTTCTTGTGGACATCCAGCATTGGAACCTGTGACTGAGGAGTCGAAGACTTGTGTTTCCTTTACAAGGCACGCTCTGGTGGGTTCCATAGTAGTGGACAGGAGGGTGCCCTTAATATGTTTGGGTTGGTTTCCTTTAAAAAGCACCAAAACACACGGTACCCTCAAACAAGACCCCCGTATGGGTCTGTACAAGCGAAGCCATTCTTGGGTGCCGATTCCTACAAAAAGGACCCACACCTCTATGTATATACGTATATATGTATGTGTATATATATATATATGGCCATGGGTCAAAACCCCGTACCCCCAGTGAACATCCCAATCCAACCACTAAAATAGGTAAACTAAAATGGGTGGTGAATTCACCAATCCCAACCAAAATGGGATCAACCACAACGGTTTTGACCACAGCCATATACAGCTCTGTGTTTATGATGCGTTTCCGCTGGGTGCCCCTGCCGCCGCCGCCCCTGAGGTGTCAAACAAAACCGGCAGCGCGGATTTTTTTGGGGGGGTGCGGTCAGGTGCCATTTGGGTGTCAAACAAAGCTGGACTGAGCTGTCCTCAGATCCCCCGCTAAAAGTGAATAACTGTTAGTGGGCTAAATGGAAAACCCCACTAAACACTAAAAAGCTACAAAGCTAAGGGGATGGGAGCCACCAAGTGGAGACCCCCAAATTGGTGCGGCTTCCTTTTGATTCCTTGTGGGCATGGCTTCTTGGTTTTGGGGCGGGGGAACCCACGAAATGGGTGGTTGTCCTTTTGGTTTCCCGAACAAACCACAAAAAAATAGGGTAGCCTCGAAAAAGACACACCCAGTAAACAACTCCCAAGAGGGTCCAAGGGTCCAGGCACCCTTGTGCTCTTCTTAGGTTGGTTGAACAGGGAACCAGGAACACCTCCGATTTTGGGGGGTCCCCCTATTTGACAGATACCCACAAAAATGTCTTGAACCGGCTTCGAGAGGGGATCCGAAGTGAGAAAAATCGCTATGAGTTGGCATAAGAATCTTGCGGGCGAATATTTCAGAGTCCGGTTTGGTGGAAAAGGAGGGTTTCACATGTACCCTCTACAAGAACCAGGGTTCAAACTCCCAAGCCGCCAATCCAAACCACCAAGGAGTGGAAAGCTGAACAATCCCGCACATGCACCCCGATAAAATCAGATGTATATTCACTAATAAGCAAGTGTACATTGTAGAGGAATCTTACCTTGAGAAAACACCTTTTGGGTTGTGCAAAAACTAACCTACGTGTCCGCTGTTTACACATATGTTAAGCTCCTTGCAAATGGCAAAGGGGTCCATAGCAAATGGTGATCAATAAACGCATGCAAGCGGTGCTGAAAATTCATCGAGCTTTGGGTGAGTCTCACAGCGCTCCTTCGCCGAGCTTTCGCGAGAACGGCCCTCATGGATTCGTCCGAAATGATGGAAAAACGTGTTGTCCCGAGAAGGAGCACAAAAAGGAAACCGCCAGATGAGGCCGCCAGCCATATGAATGTTTTAATAGGGGTACCCTAAAATGGTTGGTTTCCTGTTCATTTCCCTTTAACCCACCAAAAAGAGTGCGACAACTTTGAATTGTTACTGCAGTGGTTGTACGAGTCGAAGAGAGAAAGGAAGAGAGAAAGCTGGGCGGCGTCCACCATGAGAAACACATAAGGTATAAATACTGAAAATACCTATCTAAATATATTCATCCCTGTACATGTGTTTCTCAGTATTTATAGGAAAATACCAACATGAGAATACTGTAGAAAAATACTGAAAATACTGTATTAATCTACCCACTTTCCTTTGGCACAACGGCTCCAAGGCCGGCACCCGTCCGTCGGCCTCGTCCACGTGACCTATCGCAAGCAAGCGCAGTAAGGTTCATATGCCCCCGAAAAAAAACATGGCAGCCGTCGCGAAAGTAGCTGGCGCAATTCCCCCGGGTTGGTTTAGCCAGAGAAATGAATTGGGCCATCTACTTTTACCCTAGACTTTGGACATCTGAAGCACTTTGAGAATGAGTTGGAAGCTTGGCTTTGCACATCCGAGCACATGCCATGGGACCCAAAATGCGCATGGTGAAACCTGCTCAGAGATCCCAAGCGTACGGAGCTACACCTGCCCATCGTCCTTCACACGAAGCAACAGATGGGAAAATGAAAGAAATGACACAACACAAACAACACACCGAAACCAACCAACCAACCAACCAACCAACCAACCAACCAACCAACCAACCAACCAACCAACCAACCAACCAACCAACCAACCAACCAAGCCAAAAGACAACAAACAAACAAACAAACAAACAAACAAACAAACAAGCAAGCAAGCAAGCAAGCCAGCAAACCAGCCAGCCAGCAAGCAAGCAAGCCAGCAAGCCAGCCAGCCAGCCAGCCAGCCAGCAAGCCAGCAGGCAGCCAGCCAGCAAGCAAGCCAGCCAGCCAAGCAAGCAAGCAAGCAAGCAAGCAAGCAAGCAAGCAAGCAAGCAAGCAAGCAAGCAAGCAAGCAAGCAAGCAAGCAAGCAAGCAAGCAAGCAAGCAAGCAAGCAAGCAAGCAAGCAAGCAAGCAAGCAAGCAAGCAAGCAAGCAAGCAAGCAAGCAAGCAAGCAAGCAAGCAAGCAAGCAAGCAAGCAAGCAAGCAAGCAAGCAAGCAAGCAAGCAAGCAAGCAAGCAAGCAAGCAAGCAAGCAAGCAAGCAAGCAAGCAAGCAAGCAAGCAAGCAAGCAAGCAAGCAAGCAAGCAAGCAAGCAAGCAAGCAAGCAAGCAAGCAAGCAAGCAAGCAAGCAAGCAAGCAAGCAAGCAAGCAAGCAAGCAAGCAAGCAAGCAAGCAAGCAAGCAAGCAAGCAAGCAAGCAAGCAAGCAAGCAAGCAAAGCAAGCAAGCAAGCAAGCAAGCTACACACAGCACAGGACAAAAGGAAGACAATGGCGGGCATCACTATTAAACTTCCCCAGCTCATCCTCACCAAGCCCGCGGGAACATAACCGGCCTCATTGGTGGCGGTATTGTGGTAGTACCTTGGCTCGGGAAGAGCGAGATTGCAACCCCATTTTGAGGGAACAAAGTCCTCATTTGGGGACCCCTTGTGGTGCTTAGACAAAAACCAACTAATAACGAATGAGAATTCCATGTTTTTATGGCCACTCCCACACAGCCAACACTTTCCCCCTGTTCCAGAAACCTGAATAAGACCAACACCTTTTAAGGCTACCATAGAAAACAGGGACTAAGCACTGACTGTTGCTCACTTGGGTCGCCCCCCTCCCCCCCTTTTGTAAGAAATCTTAACCCGAAGCAAGCATGTATCACGGCAGGTGTAAATTCCATCAAAAGCTCCAGGCAAGTCATCCGAGCTTGATTCAAAGTGTTTCACCCATGACCCCAACTGCCCCCCGAGCGGCTCCGGCTGTTGGGGCTCCGGAAGGGTGCTCAAAGGGGCTTGCTTTCGGGGATACCGCCAGCATGGCTTTTCTTGCTTGGTCCATGACCATCCCAGCAACCCCAGGCAAGCCAGGTGCTTTGACCATGGCTTATATGGGCTCTAAGAGTCAATGGTTCAGAAGCAGTTCAAGGCCATATACCACTCAATGTGTCTGGTCACGTACGCCATGGTCTAAACTCCTACACGTTGGGCCGTGGTGTCATGCTCACTAAATAGAGACACGTCCAAGGGTTGTCTACCCCCTAAGCTAGGTGTTTCGATCATGGCACGTGTCAAGGCTGCGCACACCCCTTATTCAATTATTGTATAGCCTACCTCCAGAACTTCCTGAACATGCCCTTGGAAGTAGAACGACACTGTTTCTGAGATGGAAGCTCGACTTTGGACCAACAAACACGGACAGAGCTCTATCTTCAAGTCAAAGAGCTCAAAACATTACCCCAGCCAGTGGATGGCCATGGGAAAAAGGGTGCACTATTGATAGTTGTTTCTAAAGGGAACCCCCTCCTAAAAGCAGGAGAAAAAATAAGGCAACACCGGAGGTCTGGGTAAAAGTAGAAACGGGGCTGGTGCAACTGATCGTTGGGAATGGCCACTTAGTTGAAACAGCAGGTCGACCAAAAAGACATGCTTTGCATAGAGGGGATTTTTGCGAATAGAGCTTGAGGGAAAGCCACATGAAAACGAAAACCCGTTTGAGCAGCCTCAGACCCCAGTAAATATGTTCTTTATTTTATTTTATTTTACCAAGATGGTTATATAATATGACTCACATGTTACACCTCTACCCCGAGGCAGACCTTTGACTTCGCCAACAGGAATTTTGCAAAGGTGCTGCTACATGTGGGCCGCTGGAATTGTTTTGGCATATTGGTGAAAGTAGAGGATCTCTCCATGGGACACATATCGACAATCATCTGACGCTTTCCAAAGTGAAGAATCCGCTATAAAATGGGACACCCCCACAACATTCATAGACCAGGGGCCTATTCATCATCCCATATCCCAATTGTGCCCAAAGGAACATGGAGCAGTGTTTCTTGGGGGGCGATGAAAGCACATAGTCTGGGATACAAACGAGCTCACATGATGAAGGTGCTTTACTAGAGGATTCCGGATACATTTCTCATGGGTTGTTGCTTGCAGTTTGTGTTGTTTTTCGCCGTGGCTGTGGTTCTCCCCCATTCCATACGTCACCTGCAAGGTTGGTTTCTGCTTCATATTTATTCTGCTGCCGACACCTGAACAATACCCCCCCCAATGGGGATTCCTTTCTGATTGAGAACTGTGGGGCTTATTTATCGGGGGTTCACATTACTCTAAAAATCCCTGGGCTGTCCTAAGATCCCCTGCTATAAGTGACTAACTTTTAGTGCATTAAATGGAAACCCCACCAAACCCTAAAAGCTAAAAAACTAATGGGATGGCTGGGAGCCACCGAGATAACATACACAAAACTGATTCTGGAGGCCACAGGGAGAGGATTCCTGGCCGGCATTGCCCCCCAGTGCTTCAAGCAGCGGATTGCCGGAATTGGGATCGATGTGCTCAGCCCATCCTGACGCTTCTTCCGCGCAGAAGCTGATGCTTTTGTCTGCCCGCTTGGTGCTGGGGTCAAGACAGGGTGGGGTCTTTGTTTGAGTTGGAACATGTGCAGTTGGTACGTGAGCAGTGATTAAAGAGAAAGCCCTTGACAGAAGACATGCGTCGTGGGTTCGTATCCGTTTTGGAGGTGTCAAGGGAAACTAAGGGGAACGCACCATGCGAATCCCCCCACCATTTGGAGAAACACCTATCAGTGTTTGAACCATATTAAACCTTCCCACACACTGTTGGGCCTTCGGCCTCTAGTACCTGCCCGGAAACAAGATTCTGGGAAGTAGGGGTCAGATTGCGTGATACCAAACCTGGAGTCCCATCCTTCCGACAGCTTTCTCACGAAAAGAAGAAGAAGACCATGACCCAACAAAATAGACCAAACAAGAAACAGAGGGAAATCTTAAAAGGTCCAAAGGGGCAAGTTTTGCTTTCGAGTGAGCACCTGGATCCTGGCCGTCACCTCCGGCCTGGGGGAAGGCCGGACATCTCCAGTGGCTGGTGGTCCTTCTGCCACGTTCTGAGCCACTCACAAAATCTGCCGGACGGAGAGACGGCGAAGGCCGTGGAGCTCCCATCGGCCCGTGACATTGGGGGGGGTGATTTCTTGAGGGTATATGTTGTTTGTGGTTTTAAAGGGGAAAGTAAAAAGAAAACCAAAGCCAATTTGTAAAGGTCTGCGAAAAGACACGCGCAAATGGACAGCGTCACCACTAGAGTGGTGCTGAAGAGCCGTGCTTCCCACTGGGGTTGTTTGTGCGTGTAGATATCTCAGGAAGTCGACTCACACAAAGAGAAGGACCGCAGGCCGCAGGCGCGCGGATCGCGACAATCGTTGTGGGGTGGAGTATGCTTTGTCTGTTCTTCTGTTACTTTTGGGGGGCTGGGGGGTAGCTTGCATGAGAAAGCAAAAGGAAGCCAAACTGCATAAAAACCAGACACCATGAAAATGGGCGTTCGTTCAGTTTCCTGCTAATTGGTGGTTTGGATTGGTGGTTTGGTGGCTAAGGAGGGGTTTCCCATGTCCTTCTGCAAGAACCAGGGGTTCAAATCCAAATCCAAACCACCAATCCAAACCACCAACCAAGGGAAACCTGCTTCATTGTTCGGTGGTGCGTAAAAGCCAGGGAAATATCTCCAACCCGCTTGCTTGCTTCCATTTGCATAAGTCCCCTGAAAAACACACATCCAGCGGGGCCAGCAGCGATAGATGAATTTCAAAACCAGTGGAAACAAAACATGTTCTTGAGCAACTGGAAGCTCGCTTTGTCAGATGTTGGAGAGGGAAGCGGAAGCTCCCTAGCCATGTTTTGTCGCAGAGCTCGTGATTTGCCCCGAATGATGCAGAATGAAAATCTGACCCGAGCTTTTGACGCGGCTAGAAACCCTAGACAACTCCAGGGATGCTGACCGAAAAGGCAGGTTTGAAAGACATGGGTGTGTTTGTCTTTTTGAAGGAACCCTTTTTGGTGGGGTGTTCAAGGGAAACCAAAGGAAACTTGCCTTTTTTTTGGTCTCCTATTTTAAGACAAACCCACATGGGCACTGTCAACTTTGGAGTTCTGCTGGCCAGTCAGAGCACTCCCTGCCAATGAGCAACTCTTGTCATCTCCAACTAAAGGGGAATCCAAGAAGATTACTGCGGCGATTCATGCTTCCTCAAATACCTATATTACAGTTTAGAAGCTGAAGAACCCATCATCTGTTCGTCCAGGTAACTTGAATTTGATTTCCTGCCAAACTGTTTGATGGAGAAGGAGGCAGGCACTCAATTCAATAAAAAGGAGTCATGAAGATAGCAACAAGCAGTTTGAGGTTGAACAAACTAAGCAAGTAAGTGTATATAGACGTCAGCCTCCGAGGAGTTGCCAACAAACATATGCGAGACCTGATTGATATGATGCTGCTTTCCGTGAAGGGGTGAGCATCCAGAGTTCCTGCTTCTCCTAAGATCTACCTCTGCCCCCTGCGTTTTCCTAGCCCTTGAAGCCGCAGTGCCTGTGAAGAAAAAGATGAAATCAGAGCGCGACAAATGGTTCTGGTGAAGCCCTGAAAGCTTGGGAGCCTGGACGTGGGACTCTGGACTCACTCCTTGAGTGGATTGGCCAGAAAACAAGCTCCCATACTTGCGGCTTGCCACTGAATTGGTCCAAACCCAAAAACTTCCATTTGCTGCAGCCCACAACCAAAAAAAAAACATGTCCTGTAGATAGATTCCCTTTTCAAAACCAAAAGAATCAAAAGAACCAAATGGAAGCAAAGTGACTTAAAGTCCACCAAGGAAGTGAGGATCAAGCCTGCGGGCTCGACTTCCTCCAGGCCCCAAGCTACCCAAGCCAGCGCCAGCGCCAGTGGCAGTGCCTGAAAATTCCCCCGCTTGTTTTTGGCGGCCAATCCGACGTGCAATATGGCTGTGGTCAAAAAGAAGTACCCCACATGGGCAGCCCCCGGTAAATTTGAGAAGCAAGGACTAAAACCCGGGGTCCCCTGGTGGTCTAAATTTGACCCATGCCCATATGGTTCAGTGGGAAATTACTGTAACCAGCACTTTCCAAGGACTGTCCACTTGTTCAAGATGGTAATTCATCGTACACCAACAACCAACAACAGGGGTAACCACTGCTATCGGGCATGAGGACTAAGGCTTGGCTTTGGCGGGAGTCACTCCACCAGGCATGCCCCTGTCCCCAACGTAAAAGTGACCTGTCTAAAACAAGTGCCTTTGCAAATGACATAACTATAACTGTTGGAGCCCTATCTTGTTCCAATAGACACGCGTGTCTTTGCTAAATAATTGTGTCCAACCCCGCACATAAACACAAAGCAGGAACATGTTCAAACCGCAAGTGCTTCCATGTGTATTGCTTCTTTGTGAGTCCCCTATCGTTTGCTGCAGTTTTAAGCAGGGCCTTCCATCAGGGCCCCCTCTTTCGCATAAGTAGTAAAACTATGGTGGCAGGGGCCGGAGTTCCCATGGTACGGATTTCTTCTGACATACTTGGGTGTGTCATGTGGTTTTGGAACCCCCTATTGGTTGGTTGGCTGCGGGGACAACACCGTGTTTGGGGTTCCCGAATTTCGAGGCAAACCCATTTCCATCCACTTCCCCTCTCCCGCCATAAACTCTTCTGGGTTTCCCAGAATGAGCACTCAATAACCCCAGGTGTCATTTGGATGGCAAGTTGGAAGGAGGTTGGAATCCGAGTTTACCCTTTGGCCTGATTTGTGCTTGAAAGGCAAACAAGACACACGCTATGTGTGTAGAGCCCCGCTGGAGGACGTCCCTTTGTTTTCGAAAGCGAAACCCGAGATTCGAATGATCGGAAAGCAGGGTTGATGGTTGACGCCTTGGTCTCAAGAAGCCGGTTCAAACAAGTTGAACTTGCTACGAGCTTGTGGAAAAGCCAGAGTGTGTGGGTGTGTGTTCCCAATCAATTGTAGAATCTATGGGTGTTCATGTCAAACTAGCTGGGATGAAATTCTAAGGAGTCAGCCTATGGTGATTCCAGGCAATTTGCAAAAATGGACGTCAGTAGGCGCTAGCCGCATAGGTGGCACCCGTGTCACTTGCGCTTCCGCTTCAACCTTCACTTTCGCTAGTGAGGCAAATTACACACTTTGTCCCTTGCCACCAAATTGCAAACAGGACCAAAGAGGCAAAGAGCTAAGACACCTACAAGTACTAAATGACACCTGATGTCGATCCTGAGACGTGATTTCTCGCAAACGTTTAGACAACTGAAACCCTCCGCTTCACTAAGTAATGTCTGTCGAAGCCCCCAGATCAAAAGACCACGAGTGCGGTTCCGACTAGGAAGCTGCTCAACATTATAATTATGGACCCTTTCAGTCGGTATTTACCCCTTTCAGTTGGTATGTACGAGTGAAAAGTGCGCGCGTAGGGTATGCGAGTAGGGCGCGTGAGTGTTCGAGTCGCTCGTCCACTCGTCCACTCGTACGGGCACTGGCCCGTTCCACTCGCACACTCGCACAGTCCACTCGTACACTCGCGCACTTGTCAAATTGCCACTCGCGCACTATAATATCGTGAAAGAACCCTGCGTACAACCTCTTGGCACAGGCTTATATATATATATATACACCTTTATCACCACGTAGATCCAAAGTCCAAGGGCGTTGGGCGCTGCTACCATTGGGCCTTTTGGGGGCCTCTTTCAGATCAAGGACTCAACGACCAACAAGAACTGATTCCTTTTTAAGTGGTTCGTCAAAATAGGGATCCGTTTCCTAAAACGGCTTCCTTGTCAGCTGAACATCCGACAACGCGCTCGGCCTTCCGCCGTGCCATGGCCACCCTTCTCCGGACGTCGCGCCGGGGTTGGATGAAAGCTGCGGACTCGTCGCAAACGGGGCACCCTGGATATTTGAAAACCTGCCGCACCTTTAGGCCAAAGCCATGGTCACAAGTACTTGTCCTACAGGACACGGGACATGAGGGCTTGCCTGGTTTTCGGCAGAAACTTGGAGCTCGTCCCCACCCCCCCTCTGGTCCCTAAATTGCAAATTGGACCATAGACACGTATTTTTGACCGAAGCTCCAGACAAAGAAGCCACCATTTTCTTGGAGAGTGACCCCTCACATCCGGTACAGACTTGAGACTGCTGGTGTCCGTGTGTAAGAAATGTTTACCCCGGAGTGTTGCAGAGCTGGCTTCTTTATGATCGGGGGGTGCCCCACAAGGTGGGACTCTGGATATCACTTTCGTCGCGTGGGGCCCTTCACACCAGTAGGATACGTTCTACTTCGAAGTTCCCCGCTTTTGGGACCTAGCCTTGGTGTACCTTTCCGAACTGGAGAAACGGTGCCTTGGACAATGCCGTTTGTTGAACCCCTGTTCAATGTGAGGGTGCTCTCCCCTCCAAAGGTGATGTACCCGCACTAAAACCAGGGACACCCCATGTCAATAAATAGTTTATGAATGCAGCGTTAGCATTCCTGGAATTCCTTATTCACCCGTGCCTTCCTGGGCCTTGCTGAGTGCATTTGTCTAGTGTTGGGCAATGTTTACTGGTGAGATGACGCTTTTCTCCGGAAGGACTGACTTGCAAGACCCAAGGCTCATGGCACTCATGGCCTTTCAATTTTCAGACCCAGACCCTTCCATTGGACACCTAGAGGTTGGGGTCTCACAACCTGGCTATTTGAGGGCCCCGAATTTCATCGAAGTCTTGCACGACAAAACAGCAGCTTGACCCCCAACCTTAGCGGCCGAACAGGCAATGCTTCGTATTTCAACGAAACAACCTGCTTCTTCTGAAGGAATAAACGCGGGGAAGCCAAAAGGAGACTCGGACCGGTTCTGCGGAATGGTGTGATTCCCATTTGGAAGAAACAGAAACATGTCCTCCATGGCCTCCGAATTGTATGTGTGTAGGGCTCTTTTGAGGTCGACCCGGGCACAAAAAGAAGCAAACGCAGCATGGGACGTATCTTCAAATTGTTGCTTTTTGGTTTCAAGTAAGTTTGGCAAACATAGACAGGCATCATAAAATGCCACTGGTAGTCACCCTGTTCGACTGCAGTGGCTCTGCTATTGCTCTTCTTTGGCTCTGAATGATGTTATTGCTGTTCCCCACCCGCGCAGAAACACGTTTTCCTGCTTCGAGCGCTCAGCTAGGCCACTTTGGCTGCCTCAGATCACGCAAGACGGACCCGGAAGACTTAAAAGCAGCAATGGTTGCCCTTTTCAAGTGGACCAACTTGTTCAACTCCACACGACCCTTTCTGCTTCCCTTGGCTTTGTTCTGGGGACGCGTTGAAGTCATGATCTAAATGGGCGGCCTGTCTTTTATGAAGATGCCCCCTTTAATTGGCTTCAAATAGAAACCAAGAGGAAGCCCACCATATGTGGGGTCCCCTAAAACCTGATAGAGGCCACGAACCCGAATGCAAACAAGCGCAACCCCACAAGCAGTTTTAAAGACATCCCCAATGACATCACGAGAGAGACAGCCTAACTAAAAGCAAACCACAACAAAACAGCCTTCAGCGCATGCACAAAACCGTCCCCAAACATACCCTCACGAACACAGCATTTCCAAAGACATCCGCGCAAGCGCCCCAACACAACCCCAAAGTCAGCCCCAAACATCTTTAACACATTCCCCAAACAACACAGCGGAAGACATCCCCAGAAGCTATGTTCAAAGACATGCTCCAAAGACGAATCTCCAAAGACATCCCCAAAAGCCACCCTTAAAGACACAACTCAACGACCTCCTCCAAAGACAATCCACCAGAGAAATCCCTCAGCGACATTTTCTGAGAAAGCCCCCAAGACATTTTGCGAGATATGCCCGCAATGACGATCCTCAAACGAAGAACCCACAGATGCCGCCAGCGACACCCCCACTGGCAACAAACACGTCCTCAAAGGCATCCCCAAATACATCACCCAAGACAACCGAAAAGACAACCCCAGAGACACCCCCAAAAGACATCTCCCTGAAGACTTCCCTCCCAGACCCCTTCCCAAAGACAGCCGCAAAGACACCCCATTTCTCCCGAGCTGCACTCGAGCAAAGGCCTGAAGATCCTCGATCACCTCGCGACGATATTGCTCACAAATCTCCGGTGCGGAGTCAAACTACGCATATAGCTGGGACGTTGTCCCCAAAATGACATGAGGTCATTTCCTCGCGTGTGTTGTAGTTTGTGCCGCCAAGAGCCCTCGTAGGGGGTGATTTAATATGGAAGCCACAAGGAAACCACGAATTGGGACGTCTCCAACGTTGTTTGACACAAATAGAAACTGGCTGGGGCCTGGAAGTCAATTCTCCTTTTGACACGGTCTGGTGGGTTCCATGGGAGGGAGGGTAGCCTCCCACCAACAATCCCTCCTCTTGGGTCACGGAACAAATTGGACCCAGGGTTGCTCCGAGCTGTCTGCCACTGCTTCCCCCACAATCAAAAACTGGACATCCCTCCTGTTTCAAATGCACACGGAATTGTCACCCACTTTTTGGGAACGGATCAACAAACCCCTGGTTGATTTGAGAGATGGGGGCTCAGACCACTTTTGGAGAGGCCCCCACCCCCACCCCCCGATCTACTCCAGGGTTCACATTCTCTCTTCCTGAGTGGGTGAATTCAGGGAGTGCGTCAAAGGAGTTCCCCTTGGTATCACAGAAAATGGCAACCTAAAACCCAATTTCCAACCATGGGCCAAACCCCGCATGGGTGTTAAATAGAGAAACCTGGAATCGCACTTCTCAATAAAGGCACCAATATGGGATGATGTGTTCTGTCCAAAAAGCGGGGCTGTGCTTTTCTGAAGACCCTATGTTGGCAAAACTATGCGCCATTTAGACAAACTATGGCAAATTCGAGGAAACCAGTGATAACTTCCCTTTGAAACCAGCCGGAAGTTGTTTCAACGAGCTATTCTGCAGCACATGGAAAAGAAAGACACACATCTTCAGCGCATGACAAAAACTACCAATCGCTGCCAACAAGAATCAACCGCTGCCCCGTCGGCTGCGAGCTTCCCCGTCGCCTGCGCATTTCGCTTCGCCAGCGCCGCCAGGACCCGCGCTTTCTCGCCGCGGCGCACAACCAACGACACCAGGCGCCGGCGCAACGCTCCGCCGGAAGCTACCCTGGTGTCGAAGGCCTAGAGAACAAGACGCGACGTGTGGGTGACTGTTTTTTTAGTGGGTTTGAAGCGGGGCCACGTTGCTTTTACATGAAGTTTCTCTGTTTTGTTACGTCATTGTTAGGGGTTTCTTCTGTTTTGGGGGGCACCGTGACAAAGCCACACACACCACGATCGGTCGCCAGTCAGCAGGGATCCACTTCTTTTGCTTCTGTGTAGGGGATGGGTGGAGTAGCCGCCTTTGGGATTGCGTGTGTGATGCCCAGCACAGGGGTCAACCAGCCTGCATGTGGGTTGGTGCCTTGGTCCGTGCCAAGTTTTGAGCCCACTTCGTCCACGCAACCTGGACCCCAGGAAACCGCTTTTTTGGGAACCCCTCGAACTTTGTCACTTGCTTTCCCCCTTTGAGCGTCGACTTCATGCGACGTACTTAATGGCTCTGCCAATAGAGAAACAGCTTGGGAAAAAGCGTCAAGTTCGGCACGTGTGGCCAGCGTGGGACAGGACGAGCGTTGCAGTGCCAAACGCAAAACGGCGCGGGGTCAGATTCAACGTCTCCTCCTTGTCTTTGCTTCTTCTGTTTTGTTGCGGGGGGGGAGGGGGGTTCAACAACCATGTTGCTGACAAAACCGGACATGGCAGGGGCTTGAATCTTCAACCTCGGTAGGCAACGATGGCTATGAGTGGGAAATGGGTTGGTGCTCTGAAACTGATCGACCCTATTTATTTATGACCTATATTAAGTAGGCGGAGCATCCCCCCAGGGGGTGGTGGGTTCCCTTTCGAGGTTGATGTAGAGTAGAGGAATCACATTTGTGTTTTTTGTTGGGGGGGGCTCCCCCTCTTTTCACGCACCTACAGTCGACCCCGGATTCAGGCACGAGTTGGATTGATAGAGGTTGCGTGTTAAAAACAGAAAAGAAAAAACAAAGGGGAAAAAACACGGGGCATATAAAAGTAAATGGAGATCATCCAAACGCTGTTCTGGTGTTAACCCGCGCCAACAGCCTTAATCGCGCTAGCAGCAGAGTCCCCAGAATGTCATAGGGGGTCCTCAAACAATGAAGGTTCCTCGCAGAACGGCAGGTGCGGTTGAACAAAGACTTGGGAAGCCATACCCATGCTGTGGCCCAGATTCCCAGTAGCCATGGGAACACACTTGTTTGTTTCTAGTTGACTTTTCTCACGACACCCTTCCAAGAGTGCCATGGAAACTTGGAGTCCATATGGCTGTGGGTCAAAATTAAACCACCATGGGACCACAGGATTAATCCATGTGTCCATTTACCAGGGTTGCCATTGTGGGTACATATTTTTGACCCACTGCCATATTGCAGGCCCAAGAGAAGGTGGTTGCAAACGAAACGGGTGGCCTAACACGCTCTGGGCACTTTTAGTGGGCTCAACTACTCTTGGTTCGGTTTAGATGTGTGATTTGTGGATTTTCACTGGTTCTTCCCCCTGT
Source organism: Effrenium voratum (assembly GCA_963377175.1). Classification (NCBI taxonomy): domain Eukaryota; class Dinophyceae; order Suessiales; family Symbiodiniaceae; genus Effrenium; species Effrenium voratum. The sequence continues at coordinate 344,489 of CAUJNA010001746.1, read as the reverse complement.
TGGCTCTTTTTGCGTTCTTTTAACACTCCTTTAGTCTATCCTACAGGGCAGGATCCACAAGAGCCACATCCAAATCATTTTCTAGCACCATCATGTCCGTACTCATGGTAGCTCCTTAGCTCCCTGATAGACAAATTTGGATACCCCCAGCTCAGCGGCTCCCTTCCCTTCTACCCCCCGCTTGCAAGGACCTGGATCTTTGGAGTTGATCACCTTTTGGGACCAAAAGATAGACATATGTAAATTTGGAAAGGCCAAAGATTAAACTATTAAACCAAGACCCTCAAAATGGTGGGTGTTAATTAGATTTTTCCCTTCAAACCTTCTCCCTTTCCAAACCCAAAGGTCAGCTCTCTTGCAACCATCTTTTCCAGATTTTGCAGCTTTTTGTTTATTGTCTTTGCTATAATCCTGAAATGTCAGATACCTGCATAGGCATCATTTGGTCTGTTCTTCCATTTGCAAATACCCCACTTCGCAAGTGGATGCCCAAAAAAAATATCCGAAACTTGTTTACCACTAAAACGAGTTTTAAACCAACAGGGGAACATCTAAGATATCCGTTTCAGCAATTGGGGGTGGATCAAAAGGTCCTTTACATGGAATGCCCATCGATCATAAAACCACCAAAAGGAACCCGCGCGGGAAAAGTTACCCATGGTCAAAACTGGGGGCCCCCAAAATGGAATCTTGATCAACTTGCCAATGGAATGACCCCAACTGGCGATTTCCTGTAGTTGGAAATCCCCAGGTTCATTCCAACTCATGACCCCTATTGCATGCCACCTTTTGACGAAAAACCAAACGGAAAACAACCATTTTGGAGGGTCCCCTACAAAAACAACAGAAAAACCAAATGGAAAACAACCATTTTGGTCCCCTACAACCATTTTCGAGGGTTCCAAAAAAAGAAGGAAAACCAAACTGAAAACCACCATTTTGGAGGGTTCAAACAAAAATCGAAACCAAAAGGAAAACAACCATTTTGGAGGGTCCCCTACAAAAAGAAACGGGAAAAACAAACTGAAAACAACCATGTTGGAGGGTTCCCCCCCAAAAAAAACACACCAGGAAAACCAGAAGGAAAACAACCATTTTGGAGGGTCCCCTACAAAAAAAAAATAGGGTTCCCTCCCCAAACAAAAAAATCAAACTAAAAGCAACCATTTTGGAGGGTTCCCCCCAAAAGAAGGACACACCCACATGGACCTTCTTCCACCCGCCTCCAGGACCTGCGCCTTCCGCACCTTCTTCAGCGCCAACGCCTCCTCTGCCGGCCGCGCCCACCGGAACTCCCGGCCTCGGGATCGATCAAGGGATGTTTCGATCGGAACGCGGCGACCCGGTGTTCGCGAGGGCGTTGGGCTTTTTGTTGCGCACCGGACTTGGTATGTTGTTCCCCCATGAGTCCTTTTTCGGCCGCGTTTTGGTTCCCCCAACTGCTTCTTCCCATCAAAATCCCAAGAACAGCCCGAGAAGAGCAGTTTTTGTTTTTTCTTTTTTCCGGGGGGGGGGGGGGCAGCAGGGTTCCACTTGTTGATTACCTCAAGGTAGGCTTAAACCCAGGGGTGCATCATGTCCCCCAAAAGGAGAGAACCCCTGGATGCAAGTCTGCCTTAGCCAAAGAGTGGAACCCTGGCCATTGTCTGTGGACGAAATCCATTTCGCGCCAGTTGGAGACCATACTTGAAACCATTGTGCATTTGGGATTTTCCTTGGGGAGTCGAATCAGAAGCCAGGGCTTCAAACCATTCTGGCCAGCATTGTTTGTTGGGATTTGTCGGGGAATCGACTCAGAAACCAGGGCTTCAAACCATTCTGGCCAGCATTGTTTATTGGGACTTTTCTTGGGGAATCGAATCAGAAACCAGGGTTTCAAACCATTCTGGCCAGCATTTGTATCTTGGGATTTTCTCGGGGAATCGAATCAGAAACCGGGGTTTCCGAAGAATAAACCAAGAAAACCAATGTACTTGAACAAATTAAACAATAAACAGAATCACCAATGTACTTGAACAATTAAACAATAAACAGAATCGATCTTGGTGCGAAATGGATTTCGTGCACACTATGGCCGCTGAAAAAAGCCGCGGGGCTCCGGATCTCCGCCCACACGCGCTGCGCCGCCCCCAGCAGCGACTGGGGCCGCGCCAGCCGCGCCTGAAGTTCGGAAGCCGGGCCCGACTCGGCTGCAGGCGTGCTGCATTAAACCATATGTTTTGTTTGTTTGTTTGTTTGTTTGCTTGCTTGTTTGCTTGCTTGTTTGCTTGCTTGTTTGTGTGTTTGTTTCTTTGTTGGTTTTGTTGATGTGGTACTTGGTAAACAAGTGTTACAAGAATGTGTTTTTGGAAGTGCGGCTCAACATGGTTCGTGTTGGCCAACCCCAGCCCATAATCCCCATTAAATTAAACTACTACAAAGGGGACCACTTTCGGTTACAACAAAAGGGAATCAAAGACATGATTGACTTCCGTGCGCTGCGATCGTCAAATCTTTAGGCAAGCACCCTCCTACCCACTACCATGGAATCTGACCAAACTCTGGTGGGCTCTACGTTAGTGGACGAACACTCACGAGGAGTTTATCTAAAGGGAACTCACTTCCGAGCAAGTTGCCTGGCCAAAACATGTTCCCATTTTTTGCCAGTATAGCGAGGCAAATCCCCACTTTTAGGGCACCCCGATTTTGACACATACTCATACCTACCTTTGCTTGAGTTGGGGTTCTCTATTTCTGCTGTTTTAGTTGGTTGCCAATGGTAAGGAAATGGCAATGGGTGAAGAATCCACTTCGCTGTACTGGGTCCATTAGAATGACATCTAGATGGTGTCTCAAGGGTTTCCTGCACCCCGCATAGACCATTGAACATATTTTAAAACTACCCTCCATCTACTCGCCCCAGTTGTATGTTACGAACCCTTACAATGCAACCACCCCACGGGACCCAGCAATATCAATTCGCCCTCAAATCGCCTCCTTTTCAACAAACAACTCAGGAAAGCCGAAGCGACACCACAGAACAAATGTCCCGGTTTCATCTCTTCGGCGTTTTTCGTTTCTACTGCGCCCTTTGTTTTCTTTCGCGTGGGCCCCTTTGGGTTTTTCACATCTAACCCAGCCGATTGCCATCGAAGGCCTCCGCCAGGGCATCCGCCAATTGGGCCACCTCTGCCTCACTCTTGGCCTCCAGCGCGCAGCGCGAATCGGCCAAGTTTCGGCTCACCGACCCAAGAAGTAGCCTAATGGATATGTATATATATATATATATTTATTTATTTATATAGTTATGTATATTTGTTTATAGTTGCTCAATCCAAATGTAAATACCAGCAAATGCTCTTGGAACGGTGCTACCCTGTGTGTATATCTATATATAATTAGATTTGTCCAATCATGTATGTATAAATATCATTGTTCCAAGAAAACGGAACCGATTGTTCTGAGCCGTTTCAAGAGAATCGTAGTCTTTTTCAAAACCACATGTCCACTTGAATCTTTTAATATGGACGCTCTGAAGACGAAGACCTTGAAGAGAATGCCCGCCCGCCGAAGCAGAGCCGAAGCCAGCACGGGCGGCTCGTGCGGTTGGCACCGCTTCAAGGCCCGGCTGAATTGCTGCGACCGGTCGGGCGCTTGAGTCGCATTGCGAGCCCAAAATCCACGCCCTCCTCCCAATCCAAAAAGCCACCATGAGACCAACCACGGGCATGTTGCAAGACTACACAAAATGTCCTGCGCTTGAAGATTGCATCAAGGCCAAAGTCGTAATCTGGAAAACCTTCTTCACTCGCGTCCGGAAGAGGCCAACCTTGAAGCTGTGACCGTGACCAATTGTCCAGTCTGGCCATTGTGGGCGCTGAGCGCAGACGGTGATCACCTGCTGGAGGTCCTCCGTCACCTGCAGTCATCTCATGTACTCATCTTCTTGAAAACTGGTCATGTCTTCCTCTGTCTCATCTGCCGTGAGCCTACCTCGCCTTTCTCTCTGCTGTTCAGCCTTTCCCCATTAATGGAGAGGGGGTCCAAGTTGGCGAGGCCCGTAACACGTGAGCCCGAACAAACAACATGCACCATTGCAGTGACCCAATTCCCGTCGGCCGACAGTCTTTTTGGAACAGAAGATGCAACCAAAGGCCCAGACACAGGTCAAGAGACCGATCAAGGGGCTGGGGTGCTCTCCCAGTGGCCCTCATGTCCACTTGATTGCAAAGAGGGTATAGCTGTTGAAGCAACTACATCCAACCACAAATCTCTCACAAGTGCAGGTTAAGTGGTCCCCTTGGTTTTTGTTCGATTTGGCCATTCGAAACCCTTAGGGCCTGACTTGACCCCTTCCAAGGTCCATGCAGCTTCCTTTTGCGGGGCCCCGTGTGTCTTGAGGGCAAGCCTCCATTGATACATATTTTTTGCTCGAAATATTTATGCTCGTGGCAACCTAATCTAGAATAAATGTACAATTCAACAAAAAAACGCTCGAGTTGTCAGCAATCATGCGCCCGTCGGAAGCCATTCCCTGTACATTTTTTGGATGTTCGCTCGTTTGCACTTTGTTGCACTTTTTTACGCCGACTTGCACTCATTTTGCACTTTTTTTTGCGCTCGTTTTGTTGATGACTCTTCCCAAAGAAACTACCGAACTTGATTTCTGCTTGAAGCCCCCAAAAATGCTCGAAAGCAATTGTGGAGGGAAAAACGCTACAACGTGTCAGTTTGTGTGTCGAAGCATATTTTGTTGCTACGATGGAGGCTCCAGGAAGTAACAGGGAAATACAAGGAATGCATACCTTTAAATTGACATACCGTACAAGAAGTCATTGTCTATACACATGTGTAGATACCTATATATGTGATTTTTAAGTGTATTGTATATGCAGAAGTTGTGCAGGAGTGTTCCAGAGTGATTGTTCCCAGTGAGGAGCATTGCCCTTCCAGCGGGTTTTCCAATCCAAGGATCAGGGTCTCCTAAGTGACAGAAAGATGGGGCTATTCCGCATGGCTTTTGGTATAGAAGAAGGACACGCACACAGCCAGCACAGAAAGGATAGGTTTCTTCGCGGATCGGATGGCTTTTTCAGCTCGAAGAAGACTCCACTGAGGCCATAGCCGGGCCGGAGACATTTGTTTGAATTCCCTATACGACCCCAAAATTCTCCTCATTCCGGACACACCCGCGTCTCTATACTCTACGAGACTGGCACAAGACCTCAAAGCAGATCTTGCTTCTCACACACCCACCGCTGCGAAAAGGACAGCAAAGGAAACTCAGCAGGGCCAAAAGCTGGGCCATCTTTGAACATTGACAAAGGTCGAAATTAACCGTTGCCCGTGGACAAATCAACGAGTTGTTCCATTTCGAGAGTCCCTTCTCGTCCCTTTCTGGACCGACATACTTTCACCGAACCTCATAGAGTCGGGACGAGAAGGAGGGTCACGACAGGATGTCTGGGGAAACATTCTTTGACCACATCCACACCTTACATGAGTCATAATCAACTCCTGGACTTCATATCATCAAATTACCCGCCACCCATGCTAAAAAATGAACCCATCCCCTACCCTCCGATCCCCTGATTCGTTGTTTTTGTTTCTGCACACTTCACATGTCAAGCGCATGTGCCTTTAACAGCTCCGGCACCGTCTCCAGGAAGGCATCAATGCGCTCGAGAACCTAACGATTGCTTGAACTCTAAAAGTTATTCACCTGTTCCAAGTGGAGCCGGGTCTCAAGGCCAAGTTTGTGGATCAAACAACAAGTCGACCCAGAAGTGTATTGCCCGCATTTTGAGAACGCGAAAGTGGCTTTGTTTGACCGGCCAGGTGGACAAACCCAGTCGATAGGTTCGAGGGCAAAATTGAGGATGACACTTTAGAGCTCGGTTCGGGGCAACAACAACCCGTTTACCTAAGGTGGTCTTGTTGCGTGCAAGTCAAGGGGGCAACCAAACAGCTTTCGAATAAAGCTGTATGAGTTTCAATGGAGGGGGGGCCCTTTAGAGAAATCACTCGGCAATTATGACACTGCGTATTCCGAGTCGTTAGTTGGCTGGTGATGCTGGGGCCAAGGCGATGCACGCACCGATTTGTTCAGCAGTTCAGATCAATTCCGTAGGCATGGATGCATGTTTGTACATTGTATACATGATCATGTTCATTTAGATGGCTTGCTACGCTTGACAAGGTATGGTTCTTTCAAAACACTGTGGAAGCCTGGTCTCAAGCCAAGGGTGTGAAAACATATGCCAAACTGGTTGATTCCCATGACTACTTCATTACTTTTCAAGGGTAACTCCCTTGGTAAGACACGTGGCGTAAGACCCAATTGGGTTGAAAAACCGGTGGACCGTCCTTGTACCTCAAACTACCCAGGTACACCGCCCATAGTAGCCCGCGTAACATCGTGCGTTTTTTGGCTTCGGAGCACCTTGTCGAAGCTGCGATTACAGGGGGGAAAGGAAAGCCCCGTCTTTCCTTCATGTAAAATGCGCCGAGACAGTGGGGAATTTCTTGCGTTCCCGAATCCCACTGGCACGCTGCTTTCAGAAGCTCATTTTTCCAGCCCCCAACTATCGTGTTTCAAGGATTTTGTCCCTCATGTAAAATGGCCGAGACAGTGGGGAATTTCTTGCGTTCCCAAATCCCACTGGCACGCTGCTTTCAGAAGCTCATTTTCTTTTCCAGCCCCCAACTATCGTTTGTCAAGGATTTTGGCATGTTCAAGACCGCATGTTGCCTGGGAACCGCATGATAAACTCTCTTTTCAAAAACCGACGGGGGCGAGGGGTCCTTAGTCTGTTCTTCACCCAAAGGTTATTACCCCAAAACATCTTTGTCGGTTTTTCGGTTGCAGGCAACACACTGGCATGTTCAACTCTCTTTTCAAAAACGGACGGGGGGAAGGGGTCCTTAGTCTGTTCTTCACCCGAAGCGACGAGACGTAGGCCAGACAAGCGACGAGACAAGATCCAACAAGCAGAAGCCACGCCGATGGAAGCAGAGCAAGGGCGCAGCAGATGACGACTCCAGGATGCACACCAGGTGGACCACAACAAGAAAGGAACGTAGGCGCCTAAAGCCGAAAAGTCAAGCGGAAACCTCTGTGGGCATACCGTGACAGCAGACACAAAGGACGAGATGGGGTCCGCTGGTTGGCATGCGACGTCCAGAAGAGAGTCCAAGTGAGGCAGCCAAACAGTGAAGAAAGGACCCAGCGCCGAGTGTGTGGAGAAGCACTGCGAGACGCCAGCCAAACGCAGCAAGACGATGAAGGCAAAGACGCTAGACGAACGTCTTCTGACACCATGGCTTGGGCACAAGATGCTAAAGCAAAACAAGACAGCTCAGCACACTAACAAAGAACGCCACACACCCCACAGAAACAGGAAATAAAGAAGTTCTTGTCAAGCAAACTCAAAGAAGTGACGTAATCATCCCCCCACCCCCACCCCCCACCCTCAACCACACCAAAAAAAACGGGGAAAATTGAGTTCAAACACAAAAAAAAACACCAAAAAATGGAGTTCGTCCCACGGGCGGCTGTGGGCGGTGGTCCAACTACCCATGAAAAGGGACATCACCCCATTATATTGGGGCTACATCTCATTTCCAGGTATCCTTCTACCCTGATGCTTGGTTTTGCTTGTCCTCATCGGATTGCGCCCGACGCTTGAAAGTCGCAGTACACTGTTCGGCGTTGTCAACTTCGGACCAACCTGGGCCTTCCATTTGCTTCAGCCTCCTGGAAAACATAGAACTATTTTCAGTAGTGACTTTGAAACCCAAGCAGGGAGCATAAAACAAACAAGCAAATGGAATGGGCCGTGTGAGAAAAAAACAAACAAAACTTGTTGTAATGATCTATCCGGGAGTCCTCTGGGTGGGGTCTGCCGGGTTGGTGGGGTTCAAAACATCCGGCTGGATTCGGCGTGGCAAACAATCGTCTATCGCTTGGCCACATTGGCTTGTCAGCTCGGCTATCGCTTCAGGCCCTGCCAATGTATGATCCCGCATTCTGGGGGTCTCTTTTTCGGAACCAAACAGAAACCACTCATTTTGGAGTAAGTTCCATCAAAAAAGCTGCACCCATCTTGGTTCAAAAGCGGGGCCCTGATATGTCTGCGCGTCTACGAGCATTTTCCAAATTTTCCTCATTATTGATCTACAGTGCTCCAGACCAAGACGCGCTAACGGGGCGGGCCTGACATAGTCAACATGGAACGGAAATAGAGCGTGTTTTGTTTTGGGGACCCCCCTTGCCCAGGGCACCTGGAAAACAAGGTAGACCTTTTGGAACCTGCTGTATGGACTAAAGGGAAAAAGGTTAAACGCTCTCCAAACACAGCCTGAACTTGCTTCTTTCCACACAAATGGTCCCAAGTAAGTAGGGGAACTCGTGTGGTTTTCTAGGGAAAATCCCCTCCAGTTGATTCCCAACCGGAACGGTCATTCCCTACTGAGCACCAGTATGCACCATCCACCGTCGCAAGCGAGATCGTCCATACGAAGCCCTCGGCCGCCTCGAGCGCGCTCTTCGCGGCACCCTGCACCTGGAAGAGCAAGCCTCGATGGAACTGCAGAAGGGCCTCTTTTCCAGGGGTTGATTCCCCATTCTTTTCAACCATCGTTCTTTTCAAAAACCAGCTGTTTTCCAGGGTTTTGAGTGGTTCTCTAGAAAGAAGGATGCCTGGAAAGAACGGGGAAACTACCCTTTCATCTTTGGTACACCGAACAAATCACCGGGATGAAAATGGGAGGTTGCCACAAATTTATGGGACGATGTCCGGATAATTTTGCCGGGAGTTCCAGGGTCCATATGGTTCAGAGTTATATATCTTGTTCACCTTCAAACACATCTTTCTGCAACCCCCAGATATGAAAATTAGCTTCATCTCTTTGGGATTGACACACTGTAGCTTGATTTGTTGAAATGGTTTTCGTTAGCATCCCTCAAGCCCATTTGGGTGTGGCCCAAGTTTAAGGAGCTAGGGTTACGCGGGTTTAGTCTTTGGTGGCACTTACCTAGGTGCTATTTTGGACATGTTTTTGAGCCACAGCCATTTGATGATTTTGCTTGGGCAACGAGAACACCCCTTGCCAGTACACCAGCTGTGGCCATGTCTAGGTGTCCGTGCCAAAGACGCCCTCGTTCCGGTCGGCGCGGCAGGACACCACGTAGCCCAGCTGCTCCCGCGTGCGCAGCTCTTCGTAGAACCTAAGCAGAAGCGGTCAGATCGCGGAGCGCCAAAGGAAAACCCAGCATTTGGGCAGTCCCCTAAAGAAAGCCATACCTATTTTGTGCTATTCTGGGCTGTTCAAAATGGAGTGGCAATCCGATGTTTCACAATCCTTATGGATTTGTTCACAAAAAAGGTGACCCCCTTCAACCCAAGGTAAGGATCAAGCATTGCCTTTCAGCAGGTGGCTGATTCTTTGGTGGGACTGCCACGTCAAAGACGACCTCGAGGTGGAGACTGTTGGTTCCCTTTCATCCGCCCTGAAAGCCTGCGGCTGCTTTGGTTTCTTCGCTTCCCCAAATCACCATTCGGCTCACCGGACCCAGCAAATGGTTAATTAGTTGGATGGGGAATGGTCCATTTAGTTACCCCGAAGATTTACGTAATCCTGAATTCCTGAATTGGCTTGGAGTGGCGTTTTGGGCATTTGAACCCCTGCTTTTGGTTGGTGGGGGTTTTGAAGCTGTTGTTTTCTAGAGTCGATTGGGGGCCAGTCCCCTTCAATCCACCAACACAAACCGCCAACGAAGGATAAGGAGCTTATCATAAGCTCAGTAGAATAAAATCCATAGCTTCCAAATAAGGTCATAAACACGAAAAACAGGCGTGGGATCAAAGGAGGCCTCTGCAATACTCAGTCGAAGTTGGGCAAGCGCTCAGGGCAGCACATATCAGTTTGGGAGAATGTTTTTTTGGTATCTGAGGGTCTCCGTCCCGTGGCACCATATTCTTACAGAACTCCTATTCTTTTCAACCATCGTTCTTTTCAAACACCGGCTGTTTCCCCTGGTTTTTTGATGGTTTCCTGAAAAGAAGGATCCCTGGAATGAATGGGGAAGGTACCCCTAGACAAGCAGCTCCTTAGCTTCTTCTTCAAAAGGCAATTTTTCGATACCCCTAGCTCCTTGGCTCTCCATCCAGCTTGGAACTTGCCATGTGAACTTCCTGTGGCTTCCGTTTTGAAGCCAAACCCACAGAAAAAACGGAGAAAAAAAAACACCTAAACAGAATGCAGATTCTAAACAAATCCTCAACCAAACCTTAAGGTATCTTAAACAACACCCACACGAACCCAGACATCAGAACGCCAGGGCGCTCGTCGCTGATGGCAGAAGCCAGCACCTCGCGCTCGCGTACCACGTTTGAAATAGAAGCCCAAATTGTATGACATCTGTCTAAGGGTTGATTCCAAATTGGAAGAGAAGTAGATAGTACATATATATATATATATCATCTCCTCACACATGCAAGAGTGGTCAAGGATTTGTTTACAATTTGAATGCTATCCGTGTTGCATGTACATGATTGTGACAGCTCATATTTCCCATTGAGGAGTGTTTACAGTTAGCAAAGTTATTCACGTGCGCTTTCTCGGGTTCAACTACTTCGCGAATGCGAAAGCAATGCAGTGCCAAGTCCTTGAGGTTGGTGGACCCCTAGGATCCCTATTAATTTGACCCTGAACAGCCGCATCATCATGATCACGGTCGTACCAAGGGTGTTGCAGCTGGCATACCTTATGGTGTATTGGCGATGTCGAGTGCTAACATGTGCATGCTGGAACATGAATAACGTAACTATGTACGATGTCAAGAGACGATGCGTGTAGTGTTGGCTCAAACTCCTATGTCGCGTGAATTGCGGCATCATTTCAAACGCAATCCAAAAAAAGGAGGTTCCCATATTTTGAGGCATGCCCGAGTCTTACTAGCATGGCAAGCATGAAAACAACACTTGCCCAGCCGCTTTTCATTGGTTTTGCGCTCAGCCTAGCTCCTGAACCCCATGCAACAACGTTGCCCCGGCGCCGGGGAAAACTCGACTCAAACAAACACGATTCCCCATAGGTTGGGAGGTCGCTGTGCCGATCAGTAAGCACAGTTTCGCTGAAGTGAACTCTGCAGTTGAAGAACCCGGAAGCCGCGTGACACCAACAGCACTTGCCCTCTTGCTTTCGCGCAAATACCCCTCGCCCGAGAGATGGCACTCTCACATCTTTAATGGTGAACAGGGGATCCACCCAAACTCGTGAATACAATCACTTGCGGCCAAGATAAGGTTGGCGGAGAGACCACTTAACAGGAATGTGCAGGTTTCACCTTTTCTTTCTTTTGTTGTGAGAGTTTTCACCTGCTACACTCATGCATATGCTGGGGTGTAGTAGAACAGACAAGTGGCGCAGGGGATCCACCCAAAATCTATTTTGAGATGCCGTCAACATGGGCTTGACTCACAACTCGGGATAACTAGGACGCCTCCAAAATGGTCGGTTCTCTTGGGAATCCCGATCGACCCCAAACAGGCTAGCCTCAAAACACAGCTACCCATATGTTTGCTTCCATAGACCCAATGGCCCCGTTCATATGTACTTATTGTTTCTAAATAGTCTCGAATAGTTCTCTTACTTTGTATAAATAGTTTCAAATAGTTTTCCATGGGAACCAGAAGGCCCAAATACACACGCCCATGTTGGTCCTAATGCAAATATCCGGAACTGTACTTCTTTACATTGATTTGGGTAGACCACGTTAATACCCGGCTTTCATTGTACCGCAACCGCCGTGGAGAGGCCCTTTAACCCGGTTGTTCCCAAGAGGGTTCATCCGGGGTTCCCAAGGTGTACCTAAAATGGAACCCTGGTAAATGGAAACATGGACTAAAACCTGCGGTCCCCTGGTGGTTTAATTTACCCATACCCATTTTTGTGGAGATGTCCGTCCACCAACCACTGTGTGAGGTGGTTCCAACTCTGACATTCATAGCCAAAGGGCTTCCCCAAAAAGTAACGAGTCAAAATCATGTTCACGACTCAAAACCCAAAACACGGTTTCCCTTCAAATCAACCCTCAAAGCACGACCCTCGCTCGAATTTGGATGCGCTTCGCGGCCTGTAGCACCGCTAGGGCCTCCATCTGCTCCGGGTCTCCGCCCCTGGAGCTGCCTGGGCGCGACCGGTGCCATAGGTAGGGAGGTGTGGTGGAATGCACCTAGGCTTTGAAAACCTAAACTTTGCAAGCCCCATGAAAAGAAAAAACAAAAACCACCAGTTGGATGGTTCTTCTTGGGGTCATTCCATGTCTCATTCCCATCTCTCCCACAGAGAATCATGAAGTTGCCTCACGATCATGCAAGACGAATGTTGGCATTCATTTGGGTATGTGCTTTGATCATTGGGGGACCTTTAGCTTTTGGTGGGCACCATGGTGGGGATTCATGTCCACCATTTTTTTTGGAGGGGTTCCTTCTTGAAATTCATGGCCATGCGTCCTTTGCCTTCAAGGGACCCCGCCTCCTTGAAAGAGAAGCTCCACAGCAGAGTTCTCCTCACGACGGATTGAACACTAGAGGATGGGGAAGGTACAGTTCATTGAAAGCCCCCAAAAACGGAGGGTCCTTCATGAGTGCTTTGAGGATTCCATGTTCATCTGGAGAGTATGATCCACTGACCAGCGTCAGTCTGGCCATGAATCTGCCAAGAACATGGGGTCGCCACATTCGGCATCAGCTTTGCAAATTCATCAAACAATCATCATTATAACTCATCCTGTGTTATTTTTGCATCTTGCTTTGAAGTGCATGTGCTTGTTGCATCTACATCCGCACTTTTCCACCCCGCACGTTCACATGGAACACCAAACAAACATTGATTAATAATTCCGTGTTGACCTACGGTTAGGCTTCCCAAGTGTGTGCACACCCCGATCATTTGAGATGGGTTCGTTTGACAGCGCCCGGTCTATACCAAATACCTGGAAGACCAAGCTCTAACTTTGTCGCATGTCATCCAAAAGGAAGCCCAAAACAACTAACCAGTAAGGGACCCGTATCTTGCACAAATGATTGGCTATTCTAGTAGGTGGTTCTGTTGCCTGGCTTCACGGCATGTTTGATTGTAACGACTACTTAAACATGTACAATCATTTTAGTAGAACCAAAATTGGCTTTGGGCCCTGTTCAAATGAGCAACGATCAGGATTCAATCAATTTACTGCAAACTGATGGCATTTGACACAACCAAGTTATGTATATAAACTCCCGTGCCTACCGGACTGGTATGCTAGCGAGCATCCTGTTCTTCTTTGCTGCCACTAAAATAATCAGCTAATCTGTGAACTCTCAAACAAGAAGTCGTTCATGACATATTCTTTCTGGATTTGAATTGTATATATAAAAAGAATCCGGATTCGGACTCATTGGACTCCGCTCTTCCAAGGGAACCACTCATGTTTTTACAATTGGCGGGGCGAGAGCGGCGAGAGCAACAATTCAGGCCAAACACCTGTTGTTGAACCTGGACGGTTGCTGGCTTGCGACCCTTCACCCTGAGTTGTTGCCAGGAAAGTGACCCAACAACGCGCGGACCTTGACCAGAATGTAGATACGGTATCAGCCGCAAATGCCACCTAATCCCGACGCAAACGTTAACACAAATGCCACCTCAAATGGGTCCGGGGCGTTGATGTTGGCGATACATTCGGAATGGAAACAACTTAGACAGGGAGATCACAAAAAAAAGGGCTAGAAAGGGGAAAGAAACAGTATTTCTCGCAATGGGTTGGTTTACTTTTGACTTCTTTTATCAACCCAAACCAGAGAGGGAAGCTTGGTAGGACCTTCGTGGGTGAGCTCGTTGCTCTCAAACCTAACCACCCAACAAGGGGGGGGTCCACAAAAAAAAACCAAACGTGCTCAACTGGGGGATTTTGACCGTGACTCGAAGGGTTTCTGGGGATCAAACACCTAACTCCTAGACTTGAGCTCCGTCCGAATCCCGCTTGCCCAAAAACATGTTCGAGGAGGTTCCCTCATTGCCATTTAAGAAAATCGATTCACACCAAAAACGATGCGTGAAGTCGGGCCGCGCGTCCTCCGCCGGGTCCATCACTTCATGAACCAGCACCACACCTCAGTCGCTGATAGCCTTTGGACATCCAAGGATTCACAAACCCTCCATTTGCGATTGCGCCCCTGGAGCACAAGAATGTTTCTCACAATCAGGGTCCTGTTGGGCGGACTTTTTGAAGGGAAACCAAAAGGAAGCCGCGCACCTGAGGAGGATAGATTTAGATCCCCTTTCAAAACGTGTTCGATTCAGCAAACCAAAGAACCAAACCAATGGTCCAGGGTGGGTTTCGGGGGACAAAAAGATTAAGCCAAGCAGGCCCAGCGGCCCAACTATTTTGGCTTGATCACAACGGCCAGCAGGCATGCATGCTCAACAAAGCAATGGTATCTCGCCAACCTACCCTGCCTAAGGGCTCTATCAGAACACTGCGCATATCTTTTTTCTTCCTCGTAGAACCACGGTCACGCCTCCTTGTTTTAGAGGTCCCGGCTTCGCACGGTTCATATTAAAGTGCTCTGGTACAGCCGGGTAACTCCTGGTCCGCATCTCGGACATTCTCGGACAGCCCCCTGACAAGGGCTTCATCTAACCGATTCCCAATGCATTCATCCCAAGCCACTCAAAAGAACTTACAGGTGTGAAGGAGCTGAGAAGGAAGGCCGGGGGGCAGCATGTAGCTTCCGCCAATCCATCGCGTGACATCCCGTCAGACCAGTTGTCCTTACTTGGCCACGTCTCAGCTGGCTCACCACGGCAATCCTTTCAAGGTGACCCTGATCTAGAGATTTGGAACGTTCATTCCTTTCCACTGCCCTACAACAACCAGCCTCCGGCCCTGTCTGGCTCGTTCACGGGCTTCCGAAGCTTGGAACGCACAAGCACATCCCGGAAGATCAGACTGGTGCCCAAATGTTTGAGTGTGTGCACGCCACGGCTACGCTCTGGAATGCAGGGTCAATCGCCTCAAGGTTGAAAAATTGACCGATGGAACCCCTCTCGCCTCCAGCATCGGCTCTTGCGAGAGATCTCTGAACATGCCTGAAGCGGCGCCTTCTCCGGTTCAATACTGGCGCCTGAGCTGCTTGTCCCCGACGAAGCTGGGGTCATCATTAGCAGGATGCTGAGGTATGGAGGGATCCTGGCGTTCCGAGTGAGCCATGCCAACAACCTCTGGTCACGACCTGTTGTGTGACGGCATTGGAGCAGGCGTTTGTTCAATTCAGACACCCTCAAGTTCTGCTTGGAGGCGTGCGCCCAAAGGTTCTTTTAGATAGAGCCAGGCCGAGCGCAGCGTGGCTCCTCCGACCTTCTGCAGATGCTCAGCGCCAACGGGCGAGCTGGAAGGCCAGGCAGCAACAGCATCGGGCGGGTTGTACTGGGCCTGACGGGCATCGGTGAGTCTTGGCCGGCCTCCTTAAACAGCCCCCGCGCCATCGCCTTCAGGCTCATGGCCCGGGCCGCCTTCTCAGCCACCGCCCTGCCAGACACCTCCTGGCGGATTGTGAATCCCCTGCTCCAGGATTCCACCTTGACCATGCCCTGTTGAGCGAGGGCCAAGGAGCTAGCTATGGCACCGACCAGAAAGGAAAATTAAGCCGAGCAGGACCTGCCCGGCCCAGTAGCCAGCCTGACTTTTTTGGCTTGATCAAAATGGCACATGCTCAACAAAGCAATGGTACCTCACCAACCTGCCCTAGCCTAGAGGACTCCAAAGAACTAACAGAACCTGCTCGTCGCTGAAGGCCCTTTTGACCAACCCCCAAAGGAAGACACTGGGGTAAGCACTAAAAAAACAATTCAAGAAGCAATCAATGATTCTAACAGCGCGTTGAACAAAAACCCAAATACAAAGCAATCTCCCAAACCCCTTGGGTGGCTGCACATCCAATGGTTTCGGGGTGGTTAAAACCCCAAGGGATGTTACACAATCCAAGAATTGGTTAGAATCCCAACAGTTGAGCTGAGATGGCTTCCGCTGCCCCCAAACCTCTACATGCAGCACAAAAGCAGGTGGCTGCATATCTCATGACAACTGCCGGGGTGATGGGATTGATTCAATCGTTGATCAATAGAACCCATCAAGTCCAAAGGACAAGTTAAACGAGCCCGTTTGATAAAAGTGCTGCCTTTACTGGGAGCAGCATGCGTAAATGAAGGGTGTCTTTTCACGCTGTTTTCACGAGATTTTCACCTTCTTTCACTGGTGTCTCACGCACCTTTCACGGTGTTGAAAGCCAGCTTCTTGACAAAGCGCTGGCTAAACGGGCACTTTGCGAAAGTGCCAGTGAAAGGAGTACCTGGAAGCGCTGGGGAACAAAACATTGAACCAATGGGTAGTGAAATTCCTCTCATAGAATGTAGCACCCCCCTGGCAAAGTGCTCCGCTGAGACCAGCTCATCACGGTTGCGCCCACCAACATTTCAGGGTTAAACAAAGGCCCGTGACAAAGCACTCCACACCCGGTCTACCCCTTTCGCTTGAGCGGGGCGTGAAGCTGGGCTCGGGGCCTGGGCGCCGGCTTTGCACCAACTTTCGCGCGGGCTCAACTGTTGCATATCCCGCACTTTCAGGGCCAGGGCACGACGTCAAGCATCCTCCGAAGTCAAACTGTAGGCAGCACAGGCCGCTTGCGCGCCATTCCCATGCGCAGGGTTTTGCTGTGCGCCGCGACCAGCTGCTGCTCGGCTGCACAGCACTGCGCAGTTGAAAAGCACAAGCAGCCAGGGCTGAAGCAAAGAGCTCCTGCCGGCTGGCCTTGAAAACGCAGCATATCAAGGAAGCAAGCTCCGACACTGCGGTCCGTGTATCCAACCAACCTTCTACACCCCACTTGTCCCCATTCTGACAAGCACGGACAACCGCGCTCATTGGTGTTCCCTGCGCAAGATAGCTGTGTTCTAAACTGTGTAAGTATCTCAAACAAATTGCAACTACCTATCATATAAGGAACGCCCTATTAAGGCGGGCTCTTTTTGAGATTCCTTTTGGGGGGTTGACTGGAAAGGAAAAAGCAGGAAACCCACGTCGAGGGTTTCGCCGTGAGTCAGGGGCACCGGGCCGGGCCCCGTCGGCGCAATGGGCACCTGAGCCACCCGCGGCAGCGGCCACTCCTGTCGCCGGGGAGCAAAACGCCCCGTCTCGTTGCCGCTATCCGGCAAAACCAAAACCAGACCAAAAAAAAGAAAACTGGAAAGCAAAAGCAATCGTTTTTTTTTAATGAAAAAAAAAAAAGACCACACAGGCCCAGGCCCGAAATGGTCGCCGGGCACTCTTCAACACCTCCACACGGGTGTGCAGTTGTTTGTAAGAACTTCAAGTTGTTTGATTGGCTGAAAGGAAAACCACACGTAAATCACCACCCCTACATGTCAAGACACACCCCGATGTTGCTTTCCCCGCAGACTTCAACGACATCCAGCCCTCCCGGGCTCCGACGGCGGCAGGGGGGCAAAGTCCAAGCGCTGAAGCTTCGCAGCCAGCGCGTCCTCGGACGAGAAGGCGCCCGCTCGGTGTTTTTGGTTTGTCCATTTGGCTGTGGCTCAACAAACTGGAATTCCAAAATGGGTTGCCCTGGTCAAACATGGATCAAAACCTGCGGTTTGCCCCTCCTGCTTAATTTTGAGCCACGCCCGCCCATTTACGACCTCTGATGCCCACGTCAGAAAGGAAAAAAACACATTTGAACTAAGATGTGCGCATTGTCAGTACCAAAGTGAGTCATCTGAGCATCTTATTACTTTGAAAGAGACTCCTTGGTGTCACAGAAAATGCCCCTATAACCCCAATTTGCCACATGGTTCTGCCGCATCCCTCCCCCTGAAGGTAGGGTCCCCCAATTCCAGTTTTCTAGTCTTCCCTGCAGACTGGAAATTGGAATCATTTACACTCAGCCCCGTGGACAACCTAAGAAAATGCTGTTCACTTGCCCGCATTAAAAATTCTCAACGTGTGCTTTGTTAGAACGACTCTTCTGGCCCATCTGCGATTTGGGACCATGCTTCCATGTCACCTCCTGTCACCCACCAAAGGACACCCTTGTCAAGGGTAAAGCAGGGTCTGACAACAACCCAGTTGAATAAAGGGTCTTCGGAAGGCTTGGGATGTCCCACAAACACGGGGTGGGCTGTGGGCGGCTTTGACAGCTTGGCAACCAACACGCAACTACTGCAAACCGCTTGGAGCTCTGGATGACGTGTCACCGATTTTTCGCAGCGGAGTGACAAACAGAGTTGCATGACCGCGGGCCAAGCCCTTTTGGGCTTCTTCGGTTTATAGGGAGTTCGTAGCTGAAGAAAAAGGGGACATACCATCTGCACTGGAAGTGGTATGCTATGCATGGGAAAGTGGTATTTCAATGTTCTATATTGTTCCCCTGACATATTTTTCAGCTGAATCAATTTCCCCTAACATGCAAATTCTGCCTATTTTACATATGTGGTTTGTTCCCTGGGTCAACCGGCCCATGGCTACTTAGGGGCTGCAGAGAATTTGTCTTGTCTCGTGCCAGCTCACCTGTATGATACAAGCCATGTCAACCTCATGGCCTGCCGGGGCCAAATCGCGCGATTCTGATATGATCATGCACTTGGTCCACCATGGCATACATCCACAAAGGCCTACCAACAGCCGGCGGCAAAGGAACACCGAGAGACAACGTGGATCCGACCAGCTGCCCGTTGCAGTAGAACTCAACCAGGCGGGCCTCGGGGTCTGCGTAGACCCCGACGATGTCCTTCTCTTGTAAACCAACCATACCCGGAGGATTCACATGTGAACCACCAAGTAAGAAGACAGGCAGTTCCTGCTTTTTGGAAAATATCCAAGTGGTTGTCGCGGAAAGGTTTGATGAGGATGAAAGTTTCTCCACATGCCGGTCATATGTCACACCGAAAGACATCTCATCTCTACAGCGGCGTACTTCAAACTCCACGAAGCATGGCTCCTGAATCCCGCGGCGCAAGAAGACATTGTTGGAATCCGGGTAACCCTTGGTCTTCTTCAGCACTTCCTGATGCTCACCAGAAAACTCGACGCCCTCGTGATTGCCGATGTCAAACTGCCCGAGGTCTAAGAGAGGGTCGAACTTGAGAAGTTGCACCTCAATCGCCTCCATCTTCTCCGTGAGAAAACTCTCAAGTTTGCTCGCTTCATCCATGCGCTTGGTTTCCATCAGCAGGTGAAAGGTGCAAGGATCCAGCCCCCATGATGTAGCCACGGCTTCCTTGATGGCTTTCACAGTTTCCGTGGCAGGCAGCTCAAGTGGCAGCGAGCGTCCAACAAGGTCCGCCACAATGACTTTGACAGACATGGCCCACTCGTGTCTGTGGCAACAGCTGCAGGAAACCAACCAGTGGTTGATGTCACATCCAAGTTCTTGGTTTCTCGGACTTCAAGCACACACAGCACAAGGGTCGAGGGGTTTACTGCTGAGAAAGGGCCATCTAGTTCGCGCAGTGCCTGCCGTCGTCAGCCTCAAGGCATGTCATACAGTTGTACACCCTTGAAACAAAGGAATCTGGAACCCAGCTTCTGGATTGGCCAAACAAGTCCCGGGTTCTTTGGTTTCCCACTGAAAATGGCCCAAACGCAAACAGTGACTAAAGTCCACGAACTCGGGTAGACAAGATAATCCATCAAGGAGTCAAGGGGCTAAAAATCCAACTTTACTGTCAGCCTTATGGTCTTGGCTCCCTTAGGAACCTTTGCAGTAATGATCTGAATTCAAGAGGTTCATGAGCATCCAACGAGCAAAGTAGATGGTGCTTGCGCCGCTATCCTACTGGACATGGGAAAACCAGAGTTATGACCTGATCTTGCCCACACAGGCCGCAAACCCAGGAATTTGCAAAACCAAAACAAAACTCAATCCGAAAAACTCAATCTGGAAAACTCCAAACCTCGGAAGACTCGGGAAAAACTCAGAACAAACTCAGAAATAACTCAGTCTTGAACTCAATGCCCCCACTTGAGTTTGAGGCTGAGTCGGGAGCTGAGTTTGTGTCTGAGTTATTTCTGAGTTGTGTTTTAGCTTTTTCCGAGTCTTTTTTTTTTCTGGATCTTTGAGTTTGTTTTTGAGTTTGTTTGAGTGTTTGTTTGTTTTTGTTCTGAGGGGGTTGGTTGGGAAGCAAATTTGCAGTTTTCCCACCAAACAAAAACAACAACAACTCAACAAAACTCAACAAAACTCAGAAACAACTCGAACACAAACAATCAAACAAAAACTGAAAACAAACTCAGCTCCCGACTCAGCCTCAAACTCAAGTGGGGGGTTCGAGTTCAAGGCTGAGTTTTTCCTGAGTTGAAGGCTGAGTTTGTTCTGTGTTTTGTTTGAGTCGTCCCTTGTGTGTTTTCTGTGCTTTCTTTGGTTCTTTTTGGTGTCTTTTTGAGTCTGTGTTTTCAGTTGAGTTTTTTGGCTGAGTTGTCGCTGAGTTGCTTTTCAAGTTGTTTTTGTTCCGCTGAAACCTTTCCTGTCTGGTCCCATCTGGTCATAAAAATAGAGCCCCATGCCCCTCCGAAACAAACCATAGACGACTGAACTCTTGGACCAAATCATGTCGGAATGGGAAGTGACATCACCAACCTACCTACCAGCCAGCCAGCCAACCAACCAACCAACCACAATTGGACAGATTAGAATCAGCCAACCAACCGTCCGTCCATCCATCCATCCAACCAGTGACAGTCCCTTGGCTTTTAAGATTTCATGTCCCTCCACGGCCCATAGACCCCCAGTGGCGCCTGTTTCGGGTAGATGGCATTAAGTTGTCCCCCTCCAAAACGAAGGAACAATGGAAGCAACCCACGTGTCTGAGAACTTCCATTTGCGAATACGTCCCTGGGAAAACAAAGAGATCAAATGTCCAATCACACATTCCAAATTAAAACCATGGGAAAATGGGTTTGCAATCCTTTTTTGGGGGGACCCCCCCAAAATGGTGGTTTCCCTTCTGGTGTTCAATTGAAACCACCAAAAAGGGGTACCCTCGGACAAACAATTGTTGATACTACTATTCAAATTTGGGTTCGTGTGTTTTTAAGGCGACCTCCAACATTTGTGGCTGTCCTTCTTGCTTCCTTTAAAAGAAGCCACCCTCTTAAAAAAAAGGACGAGCCACCCACACTTGAAAACACAACAAACTTAAAAAACAAAAAAAAGGCACGCCGCTGGCGCCCTCGCCACGGACTCCAAACTCGAACCCAACTTCCGACTTCCGCCTGAGGCCTGCGCCGCCTCCGCCTGGCGCAGGTTGCCCCAGCAGAGCGAAGTCCCGAAGAGCCGCTCGCGGCGCCAGAGCTGCTCCGCGAAGGCCGCCACCTCCGCGGGCCTGCGCTCGCGAGCGGCTCGAGGCCTCCAAACTCGGACCCCGAAAGTCGGGCCCCGAAAGTCGGTTCCCGAAAATTGGGAATCCCTGAGATTGTTCCCGAAAATTGGGGATGACTTGAAGCCACATGTTCTCAGCTTTCTTGGGGTCCGTAGAAGCTGGGTCCGACTTTCTGGGCCAAGGCTGGCCCCTTTCACTCCGCCTGCGGCCGTCCGCCAACAAAATTTGCAGAGGCCTGGGGCCTGGGGTCGCAATCGATGGTATGGACAACCCAGGTGTTGCAGAGGGGCCATTTGACCAGACTGTTTGTGGGAACATGTTGGAATTTGGGCCAATTTTATGTGATAACCTTGGGTTTGTAAAAGGTCTAAGGCGCGATTTGGTCACAAGGGCCAGCCGAGAAAAAAACAAAAAACAAAAAAAACACGTATGCGAAACGGGCCCGGAGGTGAGGTCGGGGTGAAATGTGGGTTTATGCATAAAATAGGGGACCCTCAAACATGGTTAGTATCCTCTTCAAAACCTCTCAAAAAAGTGTGTATCTTCAAACAAGACCGATATGGGGTACAAGGGACCCACCAGGGCAAAGTAGGTGATGTTTCTCCTTGTTTCATCTGCTCCAAGGGCAACAATGCTTACTCTCTAGGGATGGAGGGGGTGTTGCCCTCAGCTTCCATGACAGCCGAATATCTGCGAGCCAAAAACAAATCGACAGGCACCACGAATCCATATCAATACGTATATATATATATATATTATACATATATATATATATATATATGTATATTATACATATATATATATCATAACCTGTGTGTGTGTGTTTGTAGGGAATCCTGTTCAAGTTGGTTTGAGGCAAAGAAAAGGAACCATGATTGGAGCGAGTCCCTGCTAAAACGAAAACATCACGCTCTTGTTTCAAGGCTAGCTACCAGTCAGAAGCCAAGTCTACCCCCCATCAGGGCTTCCCCCTATGGTTTGGTGAGTCCCTGCAAGGCGATCCCACTTCCATGGCTTTTATGGCGGTTGCCTGGCCGCCGCCGCGGCTCTGCGCAGCTCCTGAGTCAAAGTTCCTGTAATCGGAGTCCGTTTATGATGTTTGGGTGTGGCTGTAAGGTTTGACCCTCGGAAATGGCGCAACGGTTTTCCTTGATTCCCCTTGAAACCGTAAAAGAGGGCACCCTCAGAAAACAAACAGACCCGTTTTGGGGCTGCTCCGTCGCATTCTGTTTCGTGTTCGACAAATGAAAACTTGACATACTTTCTGAGTAGACCAAACGAAAAAGGAGACCAAACATTTTTAGCGGGGTTTACATGATGGTTTTCCCTGGTTACC
>CAUJNA010001746.1:304254-316754 GCA_963377175.1 Effrenium voratum | reverse complement strand
CAGTACGTGTTCTTTCCTTTTGTTCCCTAACACAAATATCGGTCCGAACCTAAGCAGACACACCCAAATACCCATTTGTTCAGGGTATATTGCGAAGACCCAAGTTTTCCATGGAAAAAACATCGTCCAACCAAATATCACCCAAGTTTCCCATGGAAGAAAACCACCGTCCTTCCTTCGGCAAATCGCCCAACCAGAGCTCCCATTCCCGCCAAATCAGGTCCAGGCTCCGCGTGCCGGGCTTCCGCGCCGGTCCAATAGGAGGCCTGTGCTATGGGCAGCTGCGAGTCGAAGGAGTCCTGGGGCGCCAGATGCCCGGCTAAAAGTGACTCACTTGTGGGTGAAATGGGAACCCCCGACTAAACGCTAAAAGGCGAAAACGCTATCAGGATGGCTGGGAGCCGCCAAGAAATGGAACGAACCGGTTTTGGGGATTCCCGAAGAATGGAAACCATAAAAGGATTGCTTTGTAGGGGTCATTCCATTTCTCATTCTCTGCATATCGCACCAGCAAGAATATACAAACCCAGTGCTTCCAGGGGGCTGTACCGTTTTTGTTGCATACGGGTGTGTCTATTTTTGGAGGCCGGGAAAACACACGAAAGGGAAACCAAAAGGAGAACCAATCCATTTCAGGGGGTTCAAGACACACCCTGAAAATAAGAGGCCAAGGTCCCCAGCCCTGTATTTGCCCCGAAGACACCTGCTTCTCCATGAGAAACAAGCAACTTTAGGGACTGATTGAAAGGAGTTGCGGCACGGAATCTGCCGCAGATCATGCCTACAACATATCTATCAACATTTGCTGCGTGTCCATAAGTTTCAGCATGTGACTAGTGCATTCCTATCATATCTCTAGCATCTGTCCTTAGCTGTATGGCATTTTCATCTGGCTTCTAGTCTGCGGGATGCATGTGTTCAACAAAGACTGTGCATGATCGCAGCATAATTACTAGCATTCTTAAGGTACACTAAGCGTGCTTAGCTTCATTGTATTTCCGGCAATTCAAGCCTGGCTTTTGCAAACATCAGGAACGCAGCAGCGGCATCCGATGCCTGCATGGGAGAGATCTACTAGGATATCCCACAGACAAAATGTATGGGGCATGTCCAAAACCTTTCCCTCCGGGCTTTCTTTTTCTGGCCGGTCGGTTTGTCGTGTTTCTCGATGTTTTCCGCACAGAAGAGGCTTCTCAAGGGAGTACGGCACCGGCAAGACTGCAAAAGTGGTCAAGCGCAAAGAAGGTGCAGCTTGCGCTGGTAGAAGACAGGCGCCAGAAGCGATCATAATTCAGGGGTATCCAAAGTGATCCCTGCATGTTCTATTCTCGCAAAAGTCGCTGGGCTGGCGACATTGGTTTCTGATGGATTGTGTTTCTTTGAAAGACCGTTGGGGATAGAAACAAACATGGAAGTGTCATATTGATTGAACAACTGTATTATATTGCAATATCATGTATCTGATATCATACAGTATTATGGTAGTATGTGTCCATAGGAACGTATACTATATTGTACAATATTATCTTATGTTATGCAATATTACATGGTATTATATTACATGTTACTACCTATATATATATATATTATATATATATATATATGGATCATGTCATATGATTATAGAGCAAAATAGGCATACCGCAAAACTCCTGGTTGTCCCTTTCGGCTTCCTTTCAAATCCATCTGGAAAGGATATACTCAAGGAATGAGATGGCGGCGTTGCCATGACGGACAACAAGGGGCTCGTCCCAAACTCTTTGGCTCACGTCCGAACGAATGAATTGGCCCCAAAAGCCCAAACCGTTTCTTTACACCTATTATGATCCAAACCCAGAAAAGAATAAAGTCCAGACCAGGGAGTGAGGGAAGCCAAAAGGGAAACCACCATTTTTGGGGGTACCCCGATTTTTGACACATACCCATACCTACATTTGCTTGAGCGGTTGGGCATTGCGCCGAGGCGCGAGCTCCCGACGCAGCACGTCCAACTGCGCGGCGAAGTCTGGCCAGCTCAGATCCAAGTCGGATCCAAGGGAGAGATCAGCCAGACCCCTGCAAAAAATGGCTTTTGACAAGTTATTTTGAGGCCTGCAGGGCTCTCTACTCATGAAGCCCCTGAAATGGCTCCTTTTCCGCTTATACAGCTCCTTACAAGGCTCATTGTACAGCTCCATGTAAGGCTCCGTTTATTGCTCTTTATACGGCTTCGCGCAAAACTCCTTGTAGGGCTAATCATGAAGATCCTTGTAAAGCTCCTGTCGAAGGCTCCTTGTCCTTGTGCAAATCCTTGTGAGGCTGCTTGTAAAGTTCCGTATAAGGCCTCTTATGAAGCTCCTTGACAAAGAGTTTCGGAGAATCTTTATTCAGAATGACAAGTTACACAAGGAATTCCTTTCCGACCATGATTTCCATGAAAATACTTTGCTTTAGTCGAATTTGATATGGAAATGCATTGTTCAGAATTATTGTTCAAAGAGTTTCGATAAAATGTGGATAGACTTTGAATCGAACTTAAGAACAATGAAATCTCATTATAAATCACGTCAAAATAGAATGAGGGTAATTTAAATTTGCAGCTGGAAGAGAACACAAACAAACAGGAATTATACGCAATGCCCTGCAGGTGAATAAAGCTCCTTGTAAAGCCCCTCGCTTCTCAAGGCTTCTTATAAGGCTCAGTATACCAAACAAGACACTGATTAAGGATTGATCAGAGATCGAACATCGTGTAAGAAGAAACATGGGCAACTTTTCGGTTTTGAATGAAGGGTAAGAAAGGTATTCCTTCCCAAATATGACCATAACTGTATCATGGTTCTCAATAGGGAAGGAGTTTAGTCTGAATTGCTGTTTGCAATGTTAATGCGAATTTCATTCCACATTGGCCCTCAAATAACTTGAGTGAGGATTTCGGCAAAATTCAATAATCAAAAGGCATATATTTTGGACTGTTGAATGTGACATAACACGGACAAAGGTGACGCTGACTTGTTTGCCTTGCAAATGGAACATGACACGTTGTGACGTGCAACTGATTTGTGCCCGTAGATGGTACAAATGGCACAGCAAAGGTGGATCATGGAGGGGGATATATGTAATACAAACATCAGACCTGTTTACATAAGACGCGTGCTATTCAATGTATAGATACCAGGATACATTGTTTTTTGCAAACAGCATCCAAACATCATCCCCATCTCCATCCCATAGCGGCTATAATTCGAAACCAACGACGTGAGGAAAATGGATCCTATTGACAACAGCGAGCGTTTGATGTTCTCTGTCAGAACAAACGTTGGGTCTGGGCCTAAAACTTGCCTCAGCATGATATCGGTTCTGGTCCACGCGTGGCCCTAATGCCACCAAGATCTGGGGCATGGGGTGTGAGGGGTCCACGCAATTCCACTTCACACGGAAAAAATGGACACGCAAATGAAATTCCAGCCCGAATTCCATGCTTCTGGGGGTGGGACTCTCGTGCACAACAGCACGCAATGCTGGGGCTTTCAAAAAAAAATACTCCACACCGAGGGGAAGCCACACAGGGAACAGCGACCAAAAGCAACTCCCTTGGAGCTTGAAGAGATTGAGACTTGAGCCCTTCTCCCCTTCCCTCGCTAGACCCACCCAACCCGCTTTCGCCTTTGGGGTCCGGCTTGTAAGCCAGCAAGGCGTCCAGCGCAGATTCCGCGAAGCTGCCCAGGCGGTCGTCGAAGCCACCCAGGAAGAGCTGGGGGAAATGCTCATGTGGTTCGGTGGCCAAGAACCCTTCCTCCTTGTTGGGTCCAACTTGAAGTGGTGGCAGGTGAAGGTGGGGGGGCTCAGAAACTAAGCCTTCTGGGCAAGTTTGAGGATGTGACCAGACTTAGCATCTATGGGTCTTCCCATGGAGCGCCAAGTGGGAGCTTCTCAAAATGGATCACCTTTTAGTTGGGCAAAAGGAATTCATCAGGAATATACATCAAGGGGACCCCTGTCTTGGGAAACGCCCAAAGAAGCAGCTTGAAAGAAAGAGGCGCGAACAATGATATTCACCCTGATCCCCTATCGCAAAGAAACTTTGCTTGTTGCTTGTTGATGTTAAAGGACATTTCATAAGAAGCAAGGGCACCACTGGAGATCTGGGCTACAGTGACCCCTTGAAGTGCAGCGGCTTGGTAATGAAGGCTGCCCCTTTTTCCTTCCCCAAGCAGCTATGGGCCACCTGCGCAAAGGACTGGAAATACAATTGGTGTTTACCCTTTGCAGCCTTGATTGAAAACTGGCCAAACTTGGAGTCTTCTCTAAGCGACTGAGAAATGAGCACTCTCCCCGCTGGAAGATGGTTTAGGCAACAAAAAACAACACTCTCTAAAGCTGAGAAAAGAATCGGCACCGCCGGAGGTCTGCAAATCAAACCAATGTCCGGTGCGTCAGCCCTTGTTTTGACCACTTTGGCTGGAGACCCATTGATCCTCACGAGTGCTCCAAATGAAAGATGGCCCCACATATTATGTTGTCGATTCCTCCCCGAGATCTCCCATCCTTCCCCCCAAAAAAAATACGTTCCCATGGGCATACGCCAAATGGACATGACGTGTAGCAAGTGGTGCATCGGGGCATGTGACCACCTGCTACCAGTGCCACTTAGAGCATCTTGCTGCAGCTGGGCACAGGCATGCAGCTTGAGCTGAGCTTTTGCTTGGTACCTCCCCAGAAAAGGAGTGCAAAACTGTTTGAGGAAGGTCAAATCATGGCCCAATCTTTTGATCTTGGACGCGCACAAATCCAAATCCACGGTGCAGTGACAGTCTGGCGCAAAGAAGATTAGCATGGCGTTGCAGCCGCTTGTTGTTCGAGCGTGGAAACGTGTCCGTGTCGGCGGGTTGGGTTGCCCAAGACAATAGGAACAAAATGTTGCCGGCAAACACACCCCTGGCTGACTCCAGGGCGCCCCAAAACACCCGCTGGAAGAGAAGCAGGAACGTTGCCTTCCTCAAACACACAAAGACTGACAAGCTCCTACATGAGCACCCCCCATGCTTCAACTTTCCCGCATGGCCCTGCCCAGGCTCTCACCAGGGCTGCTACAGAGAGGCCTTGGGCCCGGCAGCTAATTCACAAACCACAATTGATAAATGGGTATGGGTCAAAATTAAGCCACAAGGGGACCGCAGGTTTTAGTCGTTGTGTCCAATTACCAGGGTTCCATTTTGTGTACCTATGTTTGACCCACGCCCAAATCCCAAGTAAGCGACCATCATGGTGGATGAGCGTCGCGCGCCTGCACCCCGCGTGTGGAGATGGAAAAGTTGAAGTCCAGGCCTGATGAAAACAAGAGGTGTGCCTGGAAACCCAACTTTTGAGGAACACCAAAGACACATTGACTCTGGGTTTTACTAAGTTGGATATGATGGTTTGCGTAGGCCTTGCAATACCGGTTGAACAGGTTATTAGAACAACGCAAATGGCCTGTGGCACGGCTTTGGGTGCTGCATTGTTCGGTTCCAACTTCTGATGCACTTTAAGGGCCAAAAAGGACGTCAACATAGATGCTCTGCGGGTCTGTTGGAGAATCCCTAAAGCTAAAAGCACCCAGGGCCAGTAGAGTCTTCTTCCGGCTTCTAGGGAAATCAACATTCAATTCAACAATTAGACGTTGTCAGGAAAGTAGGTCAAATTACTTGTAAGTAGCGTCATAACTCGTCAAACAGACGTCCAAGCGTGCCTAATCACTCCTCAAACTCGCAGGATGTGTCCTACATCGCAAAGGCATGTACAAACGGCAGGGTATTGGTAGCAAACTTGCATAACTTGCTAAGTGACACGGTCATCCAAGCATGAGAGCGTTCCCCAGCCGGCCTCAAGACAATCCTACCAATCCAATCAGCTGAACATATACTCTAAAAGGAAACCTCTGTGTTGAATTATTGTCTTGGTGTACTGGAACCCTATGTCCAATGAGATCAAAATCTTAAGGGTGGTTCCCTGTCCACAAAAGTGGAATAGGCCAACCGACCTCATTACACTACTTGCACATTTTGCATTTGGGTATTGCACCAGCCTCTTTGTGGAAAAAACAAAGGGAGATTAGGTTTGCCAGGTTGCCCCACCCCTTCTCATCCGCCCAAATGAAAATACATTGTAGAAGCCCAAACAAAAATGTTTAAGCATGTTCTTGAAAATCATTGAATGAATTAAATTGCGTTTTGGTCAAGTGTCGTATCTATTGTTTGATAAGTGGAACGATCCAAACTAGCAATTGATAAATGTGTTTGGTTCTTCCAAACTTGTGCCAATGGTTTTGACTAAAGCATGACGATGCAAATGATTGTTTGTGCGGTCAAATGGGCTCAGATTAGGACATGTTTTTATCTTTGCAGATATTGGAAATTGACTAAGCTGCATGCCTGCAATAATTCAGGAAGACCTCAAGCCAAGTTCAGAATCAAAAGGGCTGGGGTCCCGATTGCATTGTCAAAGTCATGCAGGTGAAGCTGAGCTACCTACTTCACCCTGTCTTGCCGACAGTCAACGAATCTCAAAGAACATTGGCACCTATGATCAGCTGCCCCCTGATTGGTGGTTTGGATTGGTGCTTTTGGGCCCCTGGTTCTTGTCGAGGGTAGATGCAAACCACTTCCTACCCTCCAAACCACCAAACCAACCACCAATTAGGCCAAGCTGATATGAGCCATGGTCAAAACTCTTTGTGTGGGCCATGGTCATGAACCCCCCATACTAGGAACCCTTGCGGCGGTCCCAAACCCCTCCCTAAGAATACGGGGTCTTGGAATAGGCATCGTCCCCAACAAAAACGCGCATTGGTTGGCAAAGACAAAACCCGCTGCTAATTCTCAGCTGCACCCAGTTGGAACCATACTAAGAGTTGGGCGGGTGCACCTCAGTGCAACGACCAACCCGTTGCCGCGTAGGTTCGGATAGGTCCCTCGGTAGCAATTCGGAGCTAGTGGTCCTTGCGTCTGGAAAAATCATTAAAATAATTATCAATCTTGGGTTCTTTGTGGGAACTGTTCAAAGATGTTCAAAGATGTTCCAAGATATGATGCTTTACAAGCCAGACATGAATCGCAGATCCACAACGCGCCGTCATATTGCCCTTGCCTGCCACCTGGGCGTAGTAGAGCAAGGATTCCTGAACGGCCAAGGCCCCGACCCTCTTTCAGATCCCGGAGAAGCTTGTCAGCTACTCGGGGCAGATTTAGATACCCCGCAAGTTCACTTGCTGCTGCTTGGGCAAGCCAAGTCTGACAAGGAGCTGCTTTTTCAATCTGCTCAGGTGGCATTTTGCGGTGCCCGTCTTCGAGAGGTTGCATTGTAGATGATTGGGGGCGTGTGCTTCCAATATGTTCAATGTGTTTAAAGCAAGCAAGTGTTTCGATAGAACCCCTGTGTCAGGACATTGCATCTGGGACTGCGGTGTAGGGGAACCCATTGTGGATTTCCTTGCGGTTTCCCTTTAAACCGACCTAAAGGTAACCTGTCTCAGCTTCTGGGTGAAGTGAAGGCCTGGCCTACTTGCGGGACGCTGGATGCATCCAAAAATATTCAACGCCATTTTCATGCTTGGGTTGAGGTATGAGAGGCTATGCCGCAAAAAAACAAAAACATGTGTGGTATATTAAACTTTGTGCCCCTAAATTATTTGAAGGTGTTCTCAAAGGCTTTGGGACTAGCATTGTCATGAAGGATTTTGCCCATCTCGTTCCCCAACCCTCTCGTTTGGACCCATTGACCTCGTTTTCCAGCGCCGCATGCGTTTATGATCTCAATCACCCATGTAAATGGCCTCACCTTGTTTTGGGGCTGTTTCCTATTTGGTTGTGCACCTAATTCAGTATGTTACCACAAACATATGTCCGCCCGGCCTTCACTACTACAGTCTTCTGGGAATAAAGACAGTCGCTCACGAGCGATGTTCCTCCAACCGACAGCGCATCAAGGAACTCTGCGCTAGACGAAAGAAACAGGCAACACCGCTCAAACCAAGTGTGTTCGGAGCCTGGGAAACCAGTGGCCAAGACAAAGCGCCTGCCTCTCCCCCTGCCACCGCGGTGCATTTGAGCAAATCAGAACCCGTGTGTGTATATATATATATATATATGTATGTATGTATGCTAAGACCCCCTCCCAATACCAAGGTCTTTGCATTATTTGACTTGTGGGGCAAACGATGGTCCTACCCTATATATATATATATATATGGTTCCGGTCGGGGGGGTACGAGGGTTTGTTTAGGGTTAGGGTGAAGTGTTAGGCGTGTAGGATTGGCTTATGGTTGGGGTTTGGGGTTGGTTGTGGGTTGAGTTGTCGTACGTGTCGGGATGAAAGGGTGCGAGTTCAGGGGCTCGAGGAGGGGGTGGGGACCGTAGCAGCGGCGGGGTTGGTGGCCTGGGGACTGGAACATATACATATAGATATATACATATATAACCCCCAACACAAAGAAAGAAAATCAATGCGTTTCGGTATAGACAACGCCAATGCATGTCCGGGGAGTCTTTTTGAGAGTTAACCCAGGGACACCCCCTATTAATAAACCGGATTCATTAGTACTGTGGATGGACGAACTCCTGCACCACTTGGAAACCCAGCGGGTTCCATTGTTTATGTGTATTTACAGGAAAATCATCATTCCAGGGTTTCTATTGGGCGGTGCGAAATGGATCTCGTCCATCCACAGTATGGGGTCAACGTGTGGCTGTGGCTCAAAAACCGGTGCCAAAATGGAACTCTGGTAGGCGGAAACATGGACCAAGACCTGCGTAGCCCCTCCTGTTTCAATTTTGAGCCACATCCCTATGGGTACGAGTCAAAATTTAACCACCAGAGGACCGCAGGTTTTAGTCCTTGGTTCCATTTACCAGGGTTCCATTTTGGGTACCCATTTCTGACCCACAGCCATATCTCAAGCGAACCGCTTCCCCCGGCCTGCAGCCCATCAGCAACCAGGTTCTCGTACAACCTGGCCGCTACGGCCAGCTCCGGGCTGCCTGAGGACTCGCTCGGGACCCAAGGAGAAAGGGTAAAAAGTCTAGGGTCTGTCGTTTTTTCGGACCCCACAAAATTGTTTATTTTACTTATTTATTTTTTTCGGACCCCACATTTTTGTTTGAGTCTTACTTTTGGTGTCCTAAATCTTGAACACCACCCCAAAATGGGTAACACATTCTTTTTCGGTGTCCTTTCCTTTGTGGAAACCCAAAATGGGTACCCGCAATAAAAGACACTCCCTCTGGCAATCTGGAGGTGTTGCTTGAGGCTAATTGTGAAGCTTTGTTTGGTAGATGTGTTCCAGGTTGACTTTGTGCCGGTTTCTTGGAGCTTTCTGCGGAGGTTGTTGCAGGTCACAAGAGGTTGTTTGGGGCTGGTTCGAGGGCCAGCAAGCAGAACCCGGCAACTCAAAAAAACCTAACAAATGTGGATTCTAACACGGGTCAGGAGACCCCTAAATTTATTCTTGTCCGGTCCTGTTTTGCTCTTTTGAGGCCCCTGTGTGTGTGTGTGTGTGTCTGTGTGTCTGTGTCTCTGTGTGTCTGTGTGTCTGTGTGTGTCTGTGTGTGTCTGTGTGTGTCTGTGTGTGTCTGTGTGTGTGTGTGTCTGTGTGTGTCTGTGTGTGTCTGTGTGTGTCTGTGTGTGTCTGTGTGTGTCTGTGTGTGTCTGTGTGTGTCTGTGTGTGTCTGTGTGTGTCTGTGTGTGTCTGTGTGTGTCTGTGTGTGTCTGTGTGTGTCTGTGTGTGTCTGTGTGTGTGTGTGTGTCTGTGTGTGTGTGTCTGTGTGTGTGTGTGTGTCTGTGTGTGTGTGTGTGTCTGTGTGTGTGTGTGTGTCTGTGTGTGTCTGTGTGTGTGTGTCTCTGTGTGTGTCTGTGTGTCTGTCTGTGTGTGTGTCTCTGTGTGTGTGTCTCTGTGTGTGTCTCTGTGTGTCTCTGTGTGTCTCTCTGTGTGTCTCTGTGTGTCTCTGTGTGTCTCTGTGTGTCTCTGTGTGTCTCTGTGTGTCTCTGTGTGTCTGTGTGTCTCTGTGTGTCTGTGTGTCTCTGTGTGTCTCTGTGTGTCTCTGTGTGTCTCTGTGTGTCTCTGTGTGTCTCTGTGTGTCTCTGTGTGTCTCTGTGTGTCTCTGTGTGTCTCTGTGTGTCTCTGTGTGTCTCTGTGTGTCTCTCTGTGTCTCTCTGTGTCTCTCTGTGTCTCTCTGTGTCTCTCTGTGTCTCTCTGTGTCTCTCTGTGTCTCTCTGTGTCTCTCTGTGTCTCTCTGTGTCTCTCTGTCTCTCTGTGTCTCTCTGAGTCTCTCTGTGTCTCTCTGTGTCTCTCTGTGTCTCTCTGTGTCTCTCTGTGTCTCTCTGTGTCTCTCTGTGTCTCTCTGTGTCTCTCTGTGTCTCTCTGTGTCTCTCTGTGTCTCTCTGTGTCTCTCTGTGTCTTTGTGTGTCTCTGTGTGTCTCTGTGTGTCTCTGTGTCTCTCTGTGTGTCTCTGTGTGTCTCTGTGTCCGTGTCTGTGTCTGTGTCTGTGTCTGTGTGTGTGTGTGTGTATGTGTGTGTGTCTGCGTCATTCTGAAGGATCTTGCGTTTGTGTATTTTGAGACCCGCGTTGTTCCGGTTTAAGTCGTCTCAAATTTGTTTGCAATGCAAGCCACCAAACAGGTCAACCGATTGGCAAGGACATGTGGGGCTTGTATCCCCGAGTCACAAGATGTAGTTTGGTGAAAGTCGATGTCGTTGACACGTTGTGCCGCAGGCAGTAGCCCTTGGAACCGAACTGTTCGGCTGGGGGACACAATCAAACCCACACGGAATCCATTTGGGAGTTTGTGGAAGCCATAAGCGGAACCATGGATAGATGAAGGTGGAAGCCTGTCCCAACGATGCAAGTCGATGCGCATAGCCGGCCTTCCAGCAATGCCAAGTGTTGATTGTGCTGATTTCCTGACTTCTCCGCATCCAGGCAACTGTTGGATCCGCCATCTAATACACCCTAAACATGGGATTAGATCTAGGTTTGTCAAATCCTACCAGCGCCAAGCAAGCCCGCGAGCGCGGGAGCTTCGATTGGGCCGTTCAATCAGCTCGGCAGGCTCCGGGGAGGCCTGCCAATTGTTGTAGCTTTGATCATATCCCAAGTGGCTGGGGAAACACTCTGCTCACATCCGCGGGCCAAAAGAAGTCTAGACTTGTTGTTTACAGAAAAGAAAGGTCCAAACTCCAAGAGATGACGGCCAAGTCCAGCAAGTCAAGGAATACGCTTGGTGAGCCCAAACTGACTGAGGTTCCTTTCCGCACCCTTTGGTCTCGCCACGACACCCAAAGGCCTCGAGGCAAGGGCGTCAGAAGCTGCACGAAGACATAGGCCTTCGGCACCCCGTGCCTCGGGGCATTTGTTGGGTCATTCCCACATTCCCACCAGCAAGAAAGGCAACAAGGGCTCTCACCTCGGTTCCCATCATGGTTCTATATGGTTCTGGTTGACCTGCCTTTCACGGGAACTGGCAATGGGTGATTCTCCTATGATGACTTTATTTGGTTTGAACAAGGTACACCGCCCCGCAATTCTAATCGTTTGTGCACTTGTAGTGCACACATGATCACACAAGCTCTGGGGTCAAAAACAAGCCCACCCGGGATATCATGATGAAGGTCGTTTACTGGGTCAGGGTTCCCCAAACATACCTCCACAGATTCACCAGGGGATGCCGCAGATCTGCCCTGAATGTGATACTCAACATGGCCAACATACATCCTTCCACCGACTCAGGATGATCCCCCACTTCCTCGCGCGCCAGCTATTCAAACGGATTCAAGCTTTCTGCGGTTCCGTTCATGGACTATCCAAGATGGGCATAAAATCTCGAGGTTGACTTCCACAAAAGTTCAAGCGGAGCTCCTGGCACCTCTGCGGTTTTGTTTAATCGGTCAAAACGAGCAGCCTCTCGTAGCAAAACCAACGTGGCACACAAACGCGGTGCGTGAAGGGCAAGCCATCACTTCCAATTTTGTCCGCCAACACGTAGAACACGCCGCGATTAATGGAGCGCTGAAGCTGCATGCGAGCAACTCGCTACCACATTCATCGGAGCTTGTGTTGGATCTTGCAGAGTTCTAAGCCCTTGGGACAATCTACACATGGAGCCCTGGACAAAACCGTTTCGAAACAACCAACGCAAGCGGGGGGAGAACTGGAGCTAAAGCTTTAAGCGTCTCCAAGACTCTGAGCGTCATCTCGCCAGACTTCCGGCTTCAACTTTCAACTTAGGCCGTCAATCGACGATTCATTCGAGGGACGAAACCCTGTATGAAAGAGATGCACGCTGGCAGAAGAAGAAGTTCCCAAACCTCTTGAACACACTTCCGACTGGGATGTAGGAAAAGGGCCCCCTACCCCAAGTTTTGTTGGGCCAAGCGGATTGGCATTGATTTGAACGTGAGGGTCTTCAGGCACTGAAGGCGAGGCCTTAAGGTCAAGGCTTGAGCTCCCAACCTTCTGGGAGTGTCAGGGATCCCCAATCTTATTTCC